>BLSH010040768.1:194886-221588 GCA_018402905.1 Glandirana rugosa
TTTTTTTTTTTTTTAATGTGTTTCAACAATGACTTTACTATATAACGAGTGTATACCATGGAATATGTGAGCAATATATCATTTAAGTAACAACTTTGTGTAATTTTTTTTTTTTTGGTCATCTTTCAATCACTTATGACAAAAAAATAAAATATTCAATGGGCTCAACATGCCTCTCAGCAAATTCCTTGAGGTGTCTACTTTCCAAAATGGGGTCATTTGGGGGGGGGGGTTTGTACTGCCCCTCCATTTTAGCACCTCAAGAAATGAAATAGGCAGTCATAAAATAAAAGCTGTGGAAATTCCAGAAAATGTACCCTAGTTTGTAGACGCTATAACTTTTGCGCAAAGCAATAAATATACGCGATTTGGCTTTTTTTTTTACCCGAGACATGTGGCTGAATGCATTTTGGCAAAAATTTATGACTACAATTTAGTTTATTGTATTTTTGTAATAACATAAAGTTGAAAATATCATTTTTTTTCAAAATTTCCGTTCCTTTTTTGTTTATATGGCAAAAATTAAAAAGCGCAGTGGTGAACAAATACCACCAAAAGAAAGCTCTATTTGTGGGAAAAAAAGGACGCATATTTCGTTTGGGTACTGCATTGCATGACCGCACAATTACCATTTGAAGGGGCGCAGTGCCAAATTGAAAAAAGTGCTCCGGTCCTAAAGCTGGAAATCCTTCCGGGGCTGAAGTGGTTAAGAATCTGAATATCTAGGAAAGCAACTTTGCGTAAGTCGCATTCCATGGTAAATTTCAGATTGTATTGATTCAAGTCAAGCCATATCATGAACTCATCCAAGTTCGCGTACCCGTCCAAATCATGAGGATGTCGTTTATGTACCTGTGCCATGTGAGAATGTGGCACAGGTACATAGACGAGTCCTCAGTGAAAAATATAGATCGCTCCCACCCCTCCAGGTACAGGTTCGCATACGATGGGGCACACTTGGTCCCCATCGCCACCCCCTGCACCTGGAGGTAGTGGGAGTCATTGAACAAAAAAATGTTTCTGGTCAAAATATATTCCAGCAAATCCAAAACAAAGGCATTGTGTTTGGCTAGGTTCATATCTCTTGTTTTCAAAAATTTGGATATTTCTTTTAGACCCCTGGTGTGAGGGATGGAACAATATAACGCCTCAACATCGATAGTGACCAATCATGCATCCTCAGGGACGATGATGTCCTCTAGTAGCTTCAGGAGATCACTTGTGTCCCTGACATAGGATGGCAAGGCCATAACCAGTGGTCTCAGGCAGTCATCAACAAATTGACTTGCCTTTTCAGAGATACATCCAATACCTGATACAATTGGTCTACCAGGGGGGTCATCCTTATTCTTATGCACCTTGGGTAGTGCATAAAAAGTAGGTATAACTGGATCCTTAACATCAAGAAATTCCCATGTGTGTTTGTTGATGACTCCACCCCAGAAGGCCATACCAATAAGGTCCCTGAATTCCTGATAGAACCTAAGGACCAGGTTTTCAGGTATTTTTCTATACCAATTTGTGTTTTTTAGAATATCCAAACACATTTTGACATACAGCTTTCTATCCTGTATCACAATATTGCCCCCCTTATCAGAAGGTTTGATAATTATCTGCTTATTTTCGTTGAGATTTTTCAAAGCTTTACCTTGGTCTTCACTGATATTGGTTA
The DNA here is from genome assembly GCA_018402905.1 of Glandirana rugosa. NCBI lineage: Eukaryota > Metazoa > Chordata > Amphibia > Anura > Ranidae > Glandirana > Glandirana rugosa. The sequence goes on from BLSH010040768.1 coordinate 196,559, forward strand.
CCGAGGGAGATGAATGGTTAAGTTGTCTGATATCATGTAATACCTTCTGTACGAATGACCAAATGTTTAGGTTACGCTGCAAAGGGGGAAATATTGTTATTTGCTCTTATAGTTAGGAATTATTATTATTATTGGATACCCACGTTGGAGGACTCATGCATAGGGAGGAGGGAGCTATCATTTGCATGACCGCCCTCTGGATTACTCTCCTCCCATAATTGCATGAGGTCCTTAAGGGCTCTATAATCATTAGTGGTAAAGTCCTGCCAAAGAGCCATATTGCGGGCTTTTGATTCTTGTGGAGTCAATGTCTTGTCATACATAACATGTAGAGTCAACTTACAGGCAAATAGGATAACGTCCTTTGCTAGCTCGAATTGATTCAAGCCTTGGGTTGGACAAAAACTAAGACCCAGAGAGAGCAATGATTGTTCATCCTCAGTCAAATTATAGGATGATAAATTAATTATCTGTAAATCATCTAATTTTTCTTTGTTAGGTAGGGTTGTAGATTCCCGTTTTTTGGTGTCCCCCAAAGGGGATACATCACCTAGGGCAGGGTCCTCTGATCTGATCTTGGGTCTAGTTGATTGCTTACCTTGTATGTTCCCTCCCACTGCTCCACCCAGAGGTTCAGTCGGCGGTGCACGGGAAGAGGGCCCTTCACCAGAAGAAGTTTTTTTTAGCAAACTCCATGCGGGCTTTCATGTGTCTTGCACTGAGGAGAGGCTTCCGTCGGGCCACTCTGCCATAAAGCCCCGACTTGTGGAGGGCTGCAGTGATGGTTGACTTTCTACAACTTTCTCACATCTCCCGACTGCATCTCTGGAGCTCAGCCACAGTGATCTCTGGGTTCTTCTTTACCTCTCTCACCAAGGCTCTTCTCCCCCGATAGCTCAGTTTGACCGGACGGCCAGCTCTAGGAAGGATTCTGGTCATCCCAAACGCCTTCCATTTAAGGATTATGGTGGCCACTGTGCTCTTAGGAACCTTAAGTGCAGCAGAATTTTTTGTAACCTTGGCCAGATCTGTGCCTTGCCACAATTCTGTCTCTGAGCTCTTCAGGCAGTTCCTTTGACCTCGTGCTTCTCATTTGCTCTGACATGCACTGTGAGCTGTAAGGTCTTATATAGACAGGTGTGTGGCTTTCCTAATCAAGTCCAATCAGTATAATCAAACACAACTGGACTCAAATGAAGGTGTAGAACCATCTCAAGGATGATCAGAAGAAATGGACAGCACCTGAGTTAAATATATGAATGTCACAGCAATGGGTCTGAATACTTAGGACCATGTGATATTTCAGTTTTTCTTTTTTAATAATATCTGCAAAAATGTCAACAATTCTGTGTTTTTCTGTCAATATGGGGTGCTGTGTGTACATTCATGAGGAAAATAAATGAACTTAAATGATTTTAGCAAATGGCTGCAATATAACAAAGAGTGAAAAATGTAAGGGGGTCTGAATACTTTCCGTACCCACTGTATATCTATAAATATATAACCTTATTATGCTGCAGTTAGTTCCCAATTACATATTGCTGCTCTCATAACATGGTATTTTATGTAATTGTATACAATTCCTCTACAGTATATAATGGGTGCAATATTCTTTGTTTTTTTTTTTGTACCTATGTAACTCAAAATTCAGAAACTGAATAAACTTACCTGTAAAGAAAATAGCTGCATTATCCATAAAAGTATCCATAAAAGCAGCCTTTTTGGAGCAAGTGGACTCTTAAATTATTGATTCAAGTTCCTGGAAAAATATCTCAGAAAATAAAGATGAGAGTAATTTCTGGTCCCAGACATCTATCTCCGTTTCTGAAATCCCACACTGATTCTCTCCATATTCTGAGAATGTGCATCAAGAATGTCAACAACCCTTTATGCACATGCACCAGTGAATGAACTGAAGTAAATCTTCAGGTTCTGCTCCTATTACCAAAAACTTGTGGAGGGGTTTGCCAAAATAGCCCAACCCCTCAATGAACTGCATAGAAGCAAAAATGAATAAGATGACTTGTAACTGCCAAGACAGGCTTGTCAGGTCAAAGGGCCTAAAAAGTCTTGAGAATTGATACAAAATAAATAGTCCAATGAGCAAGCCTTTCACCAACTGAAGAGGAGTGTGACTCTGTTTTGTATAACACAGATCTAGCTCACCCTTACAAACTACATGCCAATGCCAGCCAAGACAGACTAGGTGGGGTGTTGTATTAGGAGTACGACAGGCATATGTGACCTGTCGCCTATGTAAGACAAAGCCTTACCTTCACTGAAAAGAGATAACTCTATGCACAATCTTCCTTGCCTAATAATCTACTCACCCAAACACTAACCACGGCCAAGCTAGACACTGCAAGACATAGGTGGTTAGTTGCCCTATCTGGCTTCCATAACAGCCTGAAGTACCATCCGAGAGTTGGAAAAAGGGATGCTGATGCTCTATCAAGAAGGCCTTATGGTCCTGAGACATTAGAAGAAGAATGGACCTGACTGATGTCAGAATGAGTCCAAGTCTTCTGTAAGGGGCTCAGCGTCATTTCTAATGAGTGCCAGGGCTGAATCTATTGACTGCTGCAGGTAATCGTAAGCTCTACTGTGACCTCACAGACATTGATTGAAACTATGTGACAGGGATGAGGCCTTCACACAATCCTGAAAACAAGTGGCAATTGCTTTTCCTGGCAAAACATACCGTTTTAGCCACTTTGCATGATGAGCATGGTTACTTTAGACATGGAAGGACTTTCAGGTTAGTGACAAAATGGTTCTACTGGTCCCACACGCAGGCTGAATTTGAGAGTTACTGCCATTGTTGCCTACACTGCTACCAGAGGAAAACAATGCCCTCCAGAGCTACCCCAATGGGCCACCTCCAAAGTCAAGGACCCATAGAGTTGGTATGTATTGCATCATTGTGTCTGGAACCCAATCTGAGTGGACAGGGAAATGTCCTCCTGGTGACAGGACATTTTACCCATTATACCCAGGCCTTTCCAACAAAAGAGCAACAAGCATCAACAGTGGCCAAGGTCCTTCTGGTGAAATTCATCATTCCTTAAGGGTTGCCCCAACAAATCCACTGTGATCAAGCAGAGACTTTGAGAGTCAACTCACCAGGCAAGTGCTAGTGCTGTTGGGTGTTCAAAAGTCCAGAACAACTCCCTACCACCCACGTGGACCCACACCAGAAAACATCCAACAGCATCCTTCTCAACATACTGGGGACTCTGATAGCATAAAAGAAACAGCACTGCAGCAGTCACATCTCTGCAACTGTTAATGTGTACAATAGTACTGAGAACAATGCCAAAGGTTACTCCCCATAAGTTCTCATGTTTGGGGGATAGAAATGACTGCCTGTGACTTAGCTTTTGCCACCTCTTTAGACCACACAGAGGGTATGTGGATTGTGTCAAAATGAACATATCATCAGCTTAAGAAAAGGCCTAGGCTGCATATAACATCCAAGAGCAAAGACCTTTGACCTGAGAGTCCAAGATTTACAGCCGGGTGATTGGGTGCTTTTTGTAGGTGTCCTCCACTGGCTAACCAATGGAGATGTTAACCCTTTATCATCTGCAGATAACTGTCTGGTCTGCTAGTGTATCAAATCTGCCTAGAAGGGAAGACAGGACCATTGAAAGTCTGATACCAAAATCACCCCTGAGCAAGGCTGTTTGGATGTCTCAGCAGACTAAACCATCCTCAATTGTATTATCGTCTTTGAGGCAAGGACTGGTAACCTGATCACAGACTTCTCCGCCTGTAGTAGAAGAGGAGAAAGCTTTGCAACTGACTTCAGAGTGGTGAGAGGCTGTCTTCACTTTACTCCTGCTTAAAAAGACAGCACCGCCCCTGTTTCGGGACCCCCAGGGATTTGTTCTAATAATTATTAATCTTTTCCCCCTGGAAATTCCAAAACTTTGTTTAACCAGTTCAGCTCTTTTGACAAGCATAATACATCCAAACAGTGAAGAGTTAAGCACAAGCTGATGGCCGCAGGAGCCCATTTTCCTCAGCTAGCTTTTGGCTGTAAAGTAAAAGTGATCTGGGCAGCTTTTACAGTGCAGGTGCCCCACGTGATTCCCAGTCTCTCCAGCTCTTCCCAAAGAACCTGTGACCATATCAATCGGCTTTAGGATGCTGAGTGGGAGAAAACCAAGAAACACCCATTCCTCGATCTTCCCTGTAATGAATGAAGATGGAAGCAATGATGATTTTGTCACTTCTGTTTTCAGAGCTGTCATTCTCTGGCTGATACAGAATTTGAAGGGCATGGGAGACATTGGGGGGGTCCAATGATAGGCTCCCTACATCTCCATAGAGAGTACCTATCACCTGCCCAATGCTATCACATGGGGGTTTGTTAACCACTTTCCGACTGCCCGCCGCAGCGTGATGGCGACAAGGTGGTTCGTTATTGCGGCGGCCGCGATAACTAGCATTGTGTTCAGGGGGGGAGCCAGGGAGCGGGTGCGGCGGACTCGATCGCTGCCGGCTACCCGCGATGGCCCCCCCGCACTGAAAGAACGGAGGTCCGTGTAAGTAAACACGGACCTCCGTTCTGTGAGAGGGGGAAGGGCTGTGATCACAACCTTCCTCTACATGGAAGCTGTGATCACTCCCCTTCCCCTGCTAGGGCAGCTCACACACAGTTAGAACACGCCCAGGGAACACAGTTAACCCTTAGAGCGCCCCCTGCAGGTTAACCCCTTCACTGCCAATGGCATTTACACAGTAATCAGTGCATTTTTATAGCACTGATCGCTGTATAAATGCCAATGGTCCCAAAAAAGTGTCAAAATGGTCCGACATGTCCGCTGAAATATCGCAGTACCGCCAAAAATCGCAGATCGCTGCCATTACTAGTAAAAAATAAAAAAAAATAAAAACCCCAGAAATGAATTCTCATCATCCGTAAACGCGGCAACTTTTGCGCAAACCAATCAATAAACCCCGATTGCGAGTTTTTTTACCAAAAATATGAGGATGAATATAAATCGGCCAAAACCGATGAAAAAAATGTTTTTTTGATATTTTTTTTTTTGGATTTGTATTTTATCAAAAAGTAAGAAATGTGGGTCTTTTTGTAAAATTGTCGCTCTTCTTTTGTTTATAGCGGCGATCAGAAATGACGCAGAGGTGATCAAATACCACCAAAAGAAAGCTCTATTTGTGGGAAAAAAAGGACGCAAATTTTGTTTGGGCACAACGTCGCACGACCGCGCAATTCTCAGTTAAAGCGACGAAGTGCCGAATTGCAAAAAGTGTTCTGGTCCTAACCTGGGAAATCCTTCCGGGGCTGAAGTGGTTAACCTCTTGTGATAGCAATACTGTAAAAAAAAAAAAAAAAAAAAAAAAGCTAAAAACGATAAATAAAACATGGCTGCTGTTAGAGGCATTTGGCGTTCTTTTTTTTATTTTTTTGCCTCTAAGCCCCCCTGCATGTTAGCCTATGTGTCCATGCATAGGTATTTAGAGGTAGGGGCGTTTAGAGGCAGTAAAAAAAAAACACTGCCACCACGTCCAGGAGCAGCAGCGTTTTGGCAAAAAAAAAAGCACTTGATGTATGTAAATGCATCTACACGTGCATTAACGCTAGGCGCGTCAAGCCCTTGAGCGTTAATTCATTTCAGTGACCAGAAAAAATTATTATTCTGCCCAATTAAATGAATTAACACCCATGCGCTTGACATCCCTAAACGTGCTTACACACATTAAGCATTTTTTTCTGCCAAAACGCTGCTGCCAGGAGGAAAGACGTCTAGGAGAGATGAGCAAATGCCCTGTGTGCATAAGGCCTAAAGCATTACCTTTGGAGATTTTTGGGTACCACTGTTGGATATCAAAATTTTGCAATGTAAAAATTTGCAACTACTATCTTTTTATTTTACAGGGCCACTGATTTCAGAAAATATATAATGTTCTGGGGGGTAAAGTAAGTTTATAGCCAAAAATGCAGATTTTTACGTGTGTGCAAAAAATAGCTCTAGTGCCGAATTGTTTAAGAGCACTCCATCTTCAGCTTCAACTTTAGCCACCGACAAGTATACTGGCTAGTGGGAGAGCAATAAGGAGGGAGTGGGACTGTGACTTATAGCCCCTGAGATTTTGTCTCTTGAAACAGGTTTCAAGTACTTTGTATAATCAGCTTTGATAATATCTTGCTTGTAAATTGTGTTATCAGTGCAACTGTTATATGCCTTGTTTTGCCATTGTTTATTATTGCTGCCATTGCTTGCTCTGTTGGGCATGTTGGCAAAATAAACATCCTTTCCTTAAGCCTTGGTGTGTCAGAGGGAGTGTGACTGCCTGAAGAATCATTACCACTATGCCCCAGAATACCCAAACAACAGCAACTCCCCCAGGGGGTAACACTGCAATAACATCACATATCCCAGGAGGCTTTACCTCTTTCATTGATAGAACTATATGTAAACAAAGGAAATGCCAGATCTTGCACCTTGTCCATATTGTTTTATGAATGGAGTAAAGTGGCGCCACTTGGAATATATAGTGTTGATATCCCAGAAGGCATTACTTTTTCTATTCATAGCACAGTATGTCAAAAGACACTGCACAGATTTCTGTCTGTGTATGCACAAGATCTGGCACTGTGCCATTGGGGGCCATGTTGCAGGAGCCAGAAAGAGACACCCAGCTCCCCATGACAAAAAAGGAAGATGATGCAGGACAGAACCTGGAGTAGGAGAGCAGTGCCATAGAAGAGGACAATACTGGATCTGCTAAGCTTGCATGTATATAATTGAACTTAACAAAGAACATGTAATGAAGGGAGAGGGGGAAGGCGAGGACAGTTTAAAGCATCAATTTTTCCAGCATCATTGTGCGTGGGTCAGCATATCTAAATGCTGCCAGCTAAACATGAATGAATTGGGGGAAAGTACCCCTCCCCAAAAAAAAAGTAGTTATAGAGCAACCCCAAATGGTATGTCAAGGTAAGAGGTATAAATTATATCGGACTTGTAAGTTAAATCGCATAACAATAATCATTAAATACCCTCCACCAAACACTGTTATTAAATTCATTCTATACGCAAGGGCTCGGACAGAGACAGACAACACAGTATGCAGTATGAAAACCAATTTCTCGGTGAGCTCCTGAAATTTGTCCTCAGGAACAATTGCTTTCAGTTTCTGGTAACCTACTTCCAACAGATTAGGGGGACATCTATTGGTGCACCTTGGGCACCGACGTATACCTGTTTACATCTGGGCTCTGAGAGGAATGTATCCTCTGAGAGTGTATCCCTCACCAATGTACCGTGCCCAGGCAGCTACATTGACGATGTGCTAATGGTCTGGACGGGGACAGTTGAGGGATTCATGAATTCATGATGGAGCTCAGTTACGCACAATTACCATCATTCACAGACCTCATTCCTTAATCTATCCATCTTAATTGATCAGGGACGAATAAGCACGTGTACCTTTACAAAGGAAACGGCACCAAATACTCTTTTGCTTGCCACATGCCACCATCCTGAGCCCCTTGTTCGAGGGATGCCTACTGGTTCAGGAGGAACTGTTCAGATGTTGACCAGTTTAGGCAAGAGTCTGAATCTCTCTACAAGAGTTTTAAGAGAGAGGGGGAGAAGCTACACACAACGGTTAACTTGGGAGGCACTGGGGAGAAGGGGGTGGCCCAATTAGGTAAATTACAAAATATGGAGTTCAGCGGGAGAGTTAGGACAGTCCTTAATCGACATTGGCATATTCTCACCTCTAATCCCCAGCTGGTGGGGATAGTAGGACCATATCCCCAGATGGTGGCCAGACAAACTGATAATCTAAAGGACCTATTGGTCCATTCAGAGTTTACCAGAGCCCCACTAAAAAATCAGCTACTAAGAACAGTTACAATGTACCCCTGTGGGCACTGCAACATATGTTCTTTCGTGGAAAAAACAAGTGTTTACCTATGCGGAGAGAACCAAGATCTATAAAGTAAAAAACTTAATTAACTGTTCCACGGAGAGTGCTCATGCCAAAAGTTTTACATCGGTAAAATGAACAGACCCCTTTGAGTAAGGATTGGGGAACATCTATGGATAATTGAAAAGAAAAAGCTCACATCAGAGAATGGGGAGATGAAATTGAACCCCATGGTACAGCACTTTAGGGAAGCACACAGTGGTACAGTGGAGGGGATACCTGTGAAGGGTATAATAGCCCTCAAGTTACTACAAAGAAGGGGTGACTATGAGAAGGTGCTTCAACAGGTAGAGAAGAGGTGGATTTTTGACCTGGGTACACTTTTTCCAGAATTGGCCTGAATCGTGAATTGAAGTTTGGAGTCTTTTTGGAGAAATGATAAATAGTGCCCAGGCTGAACAACAATTTACCTCTTTTTACCTCTGCTCTCCCAGCCCCTCTTATTTCCTGTCTCCTCTCTTCCCTCTTTGTTTTTTTTTTGTTTTTTTTGGTGTACTTTCCCCCAATTCTTTTTTGTTGAACTTAAAGCACCAAAGGTAAGTGGTGGAAAGGACTGAACTTTATATTGGGAGGATGAAGTTCCTCTTAAACCTTACTTTCTGTTCCAGTGACAGTAGATAATAAAGGAATTCTCCCCTTCAGGGACACAGAAAACAAAATAACATCTGATAGAGTTTCTAACTTGGAGTCAGGGCCAGTTCACACCAGGAATCAGATAAGAATGTCAGCCCCACGAAATAATAAAATAGAGTAGTGGCCCCATGGGATTCTCATCCCTAACACCCATTTGTTTTATAAATAAATGTTACTCTTAATAGAGGGCTAATATGATGATTAAGTACATGTCTCTCTATGGCTGCTTTGCTGGTTCCTTCTGTTTTATGTTTCAGGTGACAAGCTGCCTGCTGTTGCTAGGAAGATTTACCTCAGCTGCTGAGCGCTGGATTGGTGACAAATCCTTTGGTGGGAAACATCTAGCCCAGGGTTTCTCAACCAGGATTCCGTGGAACCCTAGGGTTCCTCCAGAGGTTGCTAGGGGTTCCTTGAGCAATGGTCAATTTCTACCTCTCAGATAAATTCCCAATGATACCATTGATCTTTTTAGCTATCTGTAAGTGGGTAATTCATCCCAATGACCACAAGTGTAAGGAGCATTCTTCCCATTGAGTATCACACCAATGTATCATGAGTTGTAGAATTTAATTTTTTAGCAGGGGTTCCCCGAGACCGGAGAATTATTTCAAGGGTTCCTCGGTGTTGAAAAGGTTGAGAAAGGCTGATCTAGCCAATGAGTGTAACCTTTTACTTCTATCCTCTCCTGTCACTGGATGGAGTCAGCATTTACCTCAGGTCTGTCAGCTGGACTCACCTCTGCACTCTCCTCAGCCTTCCGGCTGGATCTTTTGACCTGCTCTTCCACCCTCCCTCCCCTGTGTTATTTCCCCTCGTCGCGGTCCCCCTTTATGTGGGTTGTGTTGCCCACTTTGTGGGTGGACAGTGGTTGGTACGCTGTTACCTGGTTAAGATACTGCTGTTTGGAAGCATGTTGGTATTGGTTAATAACAGTTCTATTTGATATTGAAGGTCTATATTTTTGGGTAATGTCGCCCACTTGCGGGTGGACAGTGGCTGGTAAACTGTTATTTGGTTGGTATAAGATATTGCTGCTTGAGTCTTAGTGACTAAGCATGTTGGTCTGTTAATGGTTAACAGCGATTCTGTTTGGTATTAAAGGTTAAAGTTCATTTCATAATTAAAATTGATTTAAACCCAATAAAAGGGCCGCGGCCTAAGCTTTTCCACAATCCTTGTTGTGTGTTTATTTTATATTTTAGGTATGTTCTTATGGTATGATGGGTGTTAATGGGGTGTACAATCCCATGTGCAGTACGATTCACAACACAAGTGGTGCAGTGTGGTGCATTTTAAACCCATTCATTTTGAATGGGCTGAATCGCAATGGACCACAGAAAAAAGTAGTGCATGCACTACTTTAAAAAGCACACTGCAACCGGATCACATGGTACTTCTGTACAACGCGATCTGGTGCAGGCAAATGCATTGTGTTTGCAACCTGAGTTTGGGGTGTCGTTAACTTAACTTTGACACCTGCTACAGATCGCAACTGCAGTGCGGTAGGAATACAGTGCGGGAAAAAAGCACAGAAAGCGAGTTTCCTGTACAGCATTCTGGCGTGAACGGGCCCTTAATCTGTTACTCTCATCATAACATAGAAAAAACACAGTTGTGCTTTCAATAATGTGAGAACCATTGGAGACTAATGACACGTGATTAATTTAGCAACACGCTTGCTGCATTAATGTTTACTTATTGCATTAATGGCAAGACACAGCTGAAGCCATCTGTGTAAACATTGTATACAAATTGTAAATTCAATTTAAAGTAGTATTAACCAGGCTATTTTTTGCGATTCTGCACTACGTTACTTTAACTGACAATTGCGCAGTCATGCGACGTTGTGCCCAAACAAAATTTATGTCCTTTTTTTTCCCCACAAATAGAGCTTTCTTTTGGTGGTATTTGATCACCTCTGCAGTCTTTGTTTTTTGTGCTATAAACAAAAAAGGAGCAACAATTTGAAAAAAAAAATGTTTTTACTTTCTGCTATAAAACATATTTAATAAAAAATATAAAAAATTGCATTTCTTCATCAGTTTAGGCGAATATGTATTCCGCTACATATTTTTGGTAAAAACAAATCCCAATTAGCATATATTGATTGGTTTGTGCAAAAGTTATAGCATTTACAAACTATGGGATAGATTTAGGGACTTTTTATTTTTAAAAAAGATTTTTTACTAGTAATGGCAGCGATCAGCGATTTTTAGCAGGACTGTGGCGGACAAATTGGGCATGGCACAGTATCTATTGCATGAAATGACGTACAGGTATGTTGTTTCACGCAATAGAGCTGCCCTGCCACAGTGTATATGCGGTGTGTGGCCTTTAAGTGGTTAAACCCCAAACCAAAAATTATACTACAGTATATTGCAGCTTACCAATACTTAAATCGGCATTAAAATCCAAAATCAAAAATGTAATATATTGCAGCTTACCAATCGCTAGATGTGGTGGTTGCATTCATTTTCTTTTTTTAGGCTTTGTACCTCTGTTTTTACCTGGTGATCTACCCAGAAACACACCTCCTGTATTAGAATGTCTCCATGTAGTAGCAGATGTAGATACATGTTAGATACTTTAGATACACTTTAGATACAATTGAAGCAAAATTCCAGATCACGGTTTATAATCAGTTATAGCAAACAATTCTTTATTTTGGTATAAACGTTTCACATAAATACTGTACATAAAAGCAGATCATTGTAAGCACCCGTGCCAGTGTTAAATGGCATATCTCATCCTTGTAAACTGATGCATACGGAAGAGAGCTTCTTCTTTGGAAAAACAATGGATTTCCTGGCCAGAAACAAAAAAGAAAACCAATGCAGCCATGACATCTAAGAATTGGTAAGCTGCAATATACAGTATCTCACACAAGTAAGTACACCCCTCACATTTTTGGTAATTTTTTTATTATACCTTTTCATATGACAGCACTGAAGAAATGACACTTTGCTACAATGTAAAGTAGTGAGTGTACAGCTGGTGTAAGAGTGTACATTTGTTGTCCCCTCAAAATAACTCAACACACAGCCATTAATGTCTAAACCGCTGGCAACAAAGTGAGTACACCCCTAAGTGAAAATGTCCAAATTGGGCCCAATTAGCCATTTCCCTCCCCGGTGTCATGTAACTCGTTAGGTGTGAATGGGGAGCAGGTGTGTTAAATTTGGTGTTATCGCTCTCACTCTCTCATACTGGTCACTGGAAATTCAACATGGTACCTCATGACAAAGAACTCTCTGAGGATCTGAAAAAAAGAATTGTTGCTCTACATAAAGATGGCCTAGGCTAGGCTATAAGAAGATTGCCAAGACCCTGAAACTGAGCTGCAGCCTGGGGGCCAAGACCATACAGTGGTTTAACAGAACAGGATCCACTCAGAACAGGCCTTGCCATAGTCGACCAAAGAAATTGAGTACATGTGCTCAGCATCATATCCAGAGTTTGTCTTTGGGAAATCGACAAATGAGTGCTGCCAGCATTGCTGCAGAGGCTAAAGGGGTGGGGCGTGAGCCTGTCAGTGCTCAGACCATACGCCGCACACTGCATCAAATTGGCCTGCATGGCTGTCGTCCCAGAAGGAAATCTCTTCTAAAGATGATGCACAAGAAAGCCCGCAGACAGTTTGCTGAAGACAAGCAGACTAAGGACATGGATTACAGGAACCATGTCCTGTTGTCTGATGAGACCAAGATAAACTTATTTGGTTCAGATGGTGTCAAGCGTGTGTGGTGGCAAACAGGTGAGGAGTACAAAGACAAAGGTGTCTTGCCTACAGTCAAGCATGGCGGTGGGAGCATCATGGTTTGGGGCTGCGGCACTGGGGAGCTACAGTTCATTGAGCGAACCATGAATGCCAACATGTACTGTGACATACTGAAGCAGAGCATGATCCCCTCCCTTCGGAGACTGGGCTGCAGGGTAGTATTCCAACATGATCACGACCCCAAACACACCTCCACTGCCTTGCTAAAGAAGCTGAGGATAAAGGTGATGTACTGGCCAAGCACGTCCCCAGACCTAAACCCTATTGAGCATTTGTGTGGGGCATCCTCAAACGGAAGGCGGAGGTCTCTAACATCCACCAGCTCAGTGATGTCATCATGGAGGAGTGGAAGAGGACCCTAATGGAAACCTGTGAAGCTCTGGTGAACTCCATGCCCAAAAGGGTTAAGGCAGCGCTGGGAATTAATGGTGGCCACACAAAATATTGACACTTTGGGCCCAATTTGGACATTTTCACTTACGGGTGTACTCACTTTGTTGCCAGCGGTTTAGACTTTAACCACTTGCCGACCGCCGATCGGCATCTGACGGCGACAGAGTGGCTCTCCTGCACGCACGCTCATTGTTTCCGGGGAGGGCCAGGGAGCGGGTGCGGCGGAGTCGATCTCTGATGGCTACCCGCGATGCCCCCCCCCCAGAGTGAAAGAACGGAGGTCCGTGTAAGTAAACACGGACCTCCATTCTGTGAGGGGGGAAGCCTTCCTCTACATGGAAGCTGTGATCACTTCCCTTCCCCAGTCAGGGTAGCCCAAATACAGTTAGAACACGCCCAGCGAACATAGTTAACCCTTAGAGCGCCCCCTGCAGGTTAACCCCTTCACTGCCGATGGCGTTTACACAGTAATCAGTGCATTTTTATAGCACTGATCGCTGTATAAATGCCAATGGTCCCAAAAAATGTTCCGACATGTCCGCTGAAATATCGCAGTACCGCTAAAAATCGCAGATAGCAGCCATTACTAGTAAAAAATAAAAAATAAATAAAAACCCCAGAAATTAATTCTCATCATCCGTAAACGCGGCAACTTTTGCGCAAACCAATCAATAAACGCCGATTGCGATTTTTTTTATCACAAATATGAGGAAGAATATAAATTGGCCAAAACCGATGAAAAAAAATGTTTTTTTTATATTTTTTTTTTGGATTTGTATTTTAGCAAAAAGTAAGAAATTTGGGTTTTTTTGCAAAATTGTTGCTCTTCTTTTGTTTATATCGGCGATCAGAAATGATGCAGCGGTGATCAAATACCACCAAAAGAAAGCTCTATTTGTGGGAAAAAAAGGACGCAAATTTCGTTTGGGTACAACGCTGCACGACCACGCAATTTTCAGTTAAAGCGACGCAGTGCCGAATCGCAAAAAGGGCTCTGGTCAGGAAGGGGGCAAATCCTTCCGGGGCTGAAGTGGTTAATGGCTGTGTGTTGAGTTATTTTGAGGGGACAGCAAATTTACACTGTTATACAAGCTGCACACTCACTACTTTACATTGTAGCAAAGTGTCATTTCTTCAGTGTTGTCACATGAAAAGATAGAATAAAATATTTACAAAAATGTGAGGGGTGTACTGACTTTTGTGAGATACTGTAATAAATACTTGCTTTTTGGTTTAATATAGCTTTAAATGTGGTGGCTGTTCCTTTACTTTCACCTAGAAATCTGACTAGTAACACACTTCCTATCTTAGGGTGTCTCCACTACAGAGTGGATCAGGAGGAGTGGCTGGAAGAGCAACAGAGACACCTTTGGGGAGCAGAATTGTTACTCTGGGGAGGGGGAGATTTACTGTAGATGGACTTGACTAACAAATAAAAGCTGTACCCCAGTTAACAATGTAAGTAGTTACAGCAACATTTTTTTCTTTCTTTTGGAATAAAGATTTTACATAATTGAATAAATACCATAGTATGCACCCTGTCCGTTTTTAAAATGGTTGGCCTCAACACTCTAGCTGGACGCCCTGGTCTGTTAAATGAGATCAATGGGTGAAAATAAAGAGAAAAGGCCTAATAAAGAGAGAGAAAGCAGCCACCATATCTAAGCCGATAATATTTCCTTTTTTGTTTTTGGATTTGATATGCTTTAAAGGCAAATATAAGCTGCAGAGATTTTATCCTATATGTTGATGGAAGAACACATGGCAGAACTGTCTCTATGGCATTGCTGCCCATACCAACCACATAACAATAATTGAAAGGAAATAGAATTAAGAAAACAATTGGTTGCTTAAAAACATAACTTTATTAAGTAAACACACAATTACTTTCATGTTATCTAACAAAATAATTACTAACTCACAGCATATTATACTTATTCACATATTGAACCCCTGCCAGCTACTGCCTGCTTAATCTTGGTCCATCAGTTCCTCCACAGGGACATCTGAAGTTTACTTAGTGGCATCTTACCAACAACCTAGGCACAGGAAAACATTGGCACTGCTTGCCTTCCCCTATATCAGAGTGATGCCAGTAGCTTTAACTTTCTATGACTAGGAAACCAGTAGTGGAACACAAATATTCCCAGAGTGATAAAAGATGTTTTCTGAGTTTGTGATAAAAAAACGTAATCTTTATCAGAGCTAACAAACAGATATAACAAAATGCTTCCAGTGGTACAATTAACATTCTAAAAGAGAGCAAATAAGAGAAGTTCATTGCTAGAGTTTAAATACACTAAGTTCATCCAAAACCTAACTAACTTTAAACCTACTTGCAACCACATTTCAAAACTAATCTATGTATCCCTGAAAAGAAGAAATCTCTATACATATGTTTTCTAAAGCCTGTCTGGTCCGATCTCCAGCGGCGGATGTTGTGTGCAGGAGAACCGATAATAGCGGGGAAATGCCTGGGAAGTGACCCATAGACTTACATTGGGACTTTCGTTGTCGGCTGCCTTTCCTGCACATGCCTACATACTGTAGCTAGCCGCTGCTGACAGCTCAGCGTGGGACTGGACCGGAGCAGCTGCAGAACAGATAAATACATTGATTTCTTCTTTACAGGGTTAGATAGAGTAGGATTAGAATGTGGCTTTGAGTAGGTTTAAAGTTAGTTAGGTTTTGGGTGAACTTTAAGTTTGGTTTCTCAGTTCTAGTAGGAGGACATTTATTAAATGATCCTGTGAAAAGTAACAATACGCAGGAAAAAAGTGCAACTTCTAGAACAGTGGCTCTCAACTCCTGTCCTCGGGACCCACTAACAGGCCAGGTTTGCAGGATAACTGAAATACATCACAGGTGATATCATTTACTGCTTAGTGATTGCAGTATTCTAGTCTGCATCTCCCCAAGGTAATACTAAAAATCTGGCCTGTTAGTGGATCCTGAGGACAGGAGTTGAGAACCATTGTTCTAGAAGATGAATAGTCAGGTTGTCAGCTGTTCCCCAAAGAATACGTCTCCATACTTGTCTTTATGAGGAAGCTAGCCATTGAATGTCTAATTGATAGTAAGACCTTATGTACACTGCAGCTGGTAAACAGACGTTTAGGAACATTTGGACATTTTTTTCAGCTACCCCTGAACTCTCCTTAATGTTATCCTATGGGTACGTGTACACTCAGGCATTTATAGTAGTTAAGAAGCAGTTGAGGTTAGAAGCATTTTTTTTAAAGGAAAAATTTGCATTCAGGACGGAAGTTCAGGGGCATTTGCAACGCCAAATGCTTGTAAAAGCGTGTAAACGCAGTAATTCACGTTTTATAAGCGTTCTTGTTTATGGGCATTTTCAGTGTGGGAGAGAGAGAGAAAGATTTCCCATTTAAATTCCCATTCAATGATTTTCCCTCAACTTCAGCTCTGTGATAACTATATAAAATATTGGATTTGCCAACATTTCCTTCTCAGAGAAGGGTCCCAGTACACATAGAGGGGTGAAAGCAAACACACAGTTACTTTGATGTTATCTAACAAAATAATAACTAACAGCATATTATACTTATTTACATATTGAACCCCTGCCTGCTACTGGCTGCCTAATCTTGGTCCATCAGTGAGCTTTCCTCCACAGGGACATCTGAAGACTACTTAGTGGCAACTTACCAACCACCTAGGCATAGGGAAACATTTGCGCTGTTTGGCTTCCCCTATATCAGAGTGATGCCAGTAGCTGTAACTTTCTACGACTAGGAAACCAGTAGTGGAACACAAATATTCCCAGAGTGATAAAAGGAGAGATCTCAGTTTGGAATAAAAAACTTAAAAAACAAGTTATCTTTATCAGAGCTAAAAATATATTTCCTTCCTTTCTATTATAAAGATATGATTCTGAATTCCTCGGTAATTTGCCTTGTTAAACAATGCACTGTACACTGGTGGCAATTTAGGGCAGCAAGGAGATGGGAGAATGAATACAATTTATTACAAAACACCCTATTCTTGTATCTAAAAAAGAACAAAAAAACGATAAATGATGTGCACAAATTTCAGTATTTTACCATGTTTGGTGGCATGGGCTTCAGAAGAGTTAGTATTTGCTTTCTTCTTTACAGGGAAAGCTTTGATTGACACTTTCACTTTGTGAAGTTGTTTTTAAGAGCCATAATTTTGTTCACGAGAATTTTATTTAACTTAATAAAAGTGTATCTAAACCAAAGTACAAAAATGCAATATATTGCAGTTCACTATTCCTTAAAGGCATTGTACACTTTCAAATGTTTTTGTTGTTTAAACTAGGCATTAGCTGGTGATCCTGTTCCCCTCTATTTGTGTCTTTGAATATGTTTTTATGGACTTGCTGAAATAAAGCTGACTTTACTGGACGTGTGGGCAACAAGAATTCTTTTTGACCATTGGAATCTGTGATGTAAGGGGCCGGCACCTGGTCTGTGTGTTAGTGGAGGTGGAGATGGGAGACTGACCTAGAGTGGTGTTAACACGCATCTAGGTATTAGTTAAGTTATATTCCCTTTGCCTTTTGTTTTCTTTACCTTGTAATGATGGACTCCCATGATGTGGCTGCAGTTTGTAGTGTCAAGCTAATTGATTCCCTATGTCCATGTATTCATTCACCTAGCTTGTCCCTATTCACCAATAGGACAAGTAACTTCTTCACATGCATGCCTAGCCATTTCTCTGTGTTGCATCACAGACGTTTTATGAAATAGAAATACATCTTCCAGCATAGTAAGTTCTGTTAATTGCTTTTACCTGAACAAGTACTGGGCTGAAAGACCCAGGGATTGTGGGATATATTGTTTCTTTACAGGAAGTGTTGGTTTTTTAGACTACAGACAAAGGCCATGTATTGACCCATGCAGTGCCATGCTGCATGCCTCATGTTTCAAACAAACAGAAAGTTCTGACACAGGAATTTATAGATTTACTTTACTATAGGGTCTGCATACTGACCAACAAATGACACTATGAAATGACATGAGCAATGCATATTTTATGCAGGTTAACCACTTAATGCAAATTGCTGTATATAAACGGCGGTTGGGAGAAGTGGATGTATCGGCGTATAGCCTGCAACTACAGGCTATACCCCAGTACCGATTTTTAGAGCAGGCGGTTGGCTATCTGGTGATAACGGCCTGTCCGGTTCTGGAGCCGCTTGCCCATTATCCCAGGCAGTGGGAGAGGACATCCCCCCTCCCGCCCCCCGTTCGCTGCTCTTCCCTGGCCTCCTGTCCCACCAGGAGACCAGAGCATCTATCCAGCGTGTTTGCCAGCTGTGTGGGGTTCCTAAGAAAGCCACAATCAGCTTCAATCGGGTCTCCTTCATGAAAGTTCAGAAGCGACCCGGGTTTACTCGGCGGCCAATTGCGCAGATTTACAAAAAACGACAGTATTCAGAATCGCCGTTTTTGGCGATCTGAATACTTTTAAGTACAATGGAAGGATTGGGGGTCTTTTAGACCCCAGATCCCTCCATAAAGAGTACCTTTCACCACATATTACTTTCACAAGGGATGTTTACATTCCTTGTGACAGCAATAAAAGTGATCAGATTTGTATTTTTATAGGAACATTGCTAAAAATAATAATAATAAAAAAAAAATGTTGAAAGAGCCACCCTCCCCTCGAGCTCGCGCAGCAAAGAAAACACATACTTAAGTCGCGCCCGCGCCGTGTTCAAATCACACATGTGAGGTATCGCTGCGATTGTTAGAGCAAGAGCAATAATTTACCTTCTCTGTAGCTCTAAACATGTAACCTGTAAAAATTTTTAAACGTCGCTAATGAAGATTTTTAAGTGCTAAAGTTTGTCGCCATTCCATGAGCGGGCACACTTTTGAAACATGACATGTTGGGTATCAATTTACTCAGCGTAACACTATTTTCACAATATAGAAAAAAATTGGGCTAACTTTACTGATGTCTTATTTTTTAACTCAGAAAAATGATTTTTTTCAAAAATAATTGCGCTTATAAGACCGCTGCGCAAATACAGTGTGACAAAAAGCATTGCAATGACCGCCATTTTATTCCCTAGGGTGTTAGTAAAAAAATATATAATGTTTAGGGGTTATAAGTAATTTTCTAGCAAAAAATACTGATTTTAACTTGTAAACAACAAGTGTCAAAAATGGCTCCGGGGCTGAAGTGGCCTTTAACTTTTGGTGTCTGCCAATTGTGTGGCAAGGCAAAATCAAAATATGCTTCCCTGCATTATTATGAACATTTCTATGTTTCATCAGCTAACCCCTTCACAAAGACAGTACGCTTATACAGTATCTCACAAAAGTGAGTACACCCCTGACATTTTTGTAAATATTTTATTATATCTTTTCCTGTGATAACACTGAAGAAATGACACTTTGCTACAATGTAAAGTAGTGAGTGTACAGCTTGTATAACAGTGTAAATTTGCTGTCCCCTCAAAATAACTCAACACACAGCCATTAATGTCTAAACCACTGGCAACAAAAGTGAGTACACCCCTAAATGAAATGTCCAAATTGGGCCCAATTAGCCATTTTTCCTCCCCGATGTCATGTGACTCGTTAGTGTTACTAGGTCTCATGTGTGAATGGGGAGCAGGTGTGTTAAATTTTGTGTTATCACTCTCATTCTCTCATACTGGTCACTGGACGTTCAACATGGCACCACATGGCAAAGAATTCTGTGAGGATCTGAAAAAAAGAATTGTTGCTCTACATAAAGATGGCCTAGGCTATAAGAAGATTGTCAAGACCCTGAAACTGAGCTGCAGCACGGTGGCCAAAGCCATACAATGGTTTAACAGGACAGGTTCCACTCAGAACCGGCCTTGTCATGGTCGAGCAAATGTGTTGAGTGCACATGCTCAGCGTGATATCCAGAGGTTGTCTTTGGGAAATAGATGTATGAGTGCTGCCGGCATTGCTGCAGAGGTTGAAGGGGTGAGGGGTCAGCCTGTCAGTGCTCAGACCATACATGGATTATTGGAAACATGTTCTGTGGTCTGATGAGACCAAGATAAACGTATTTGGTTCAGATGGTGTCAAGCGTGTGTGGCGGCAACCAGGTGAGGAGTACAAAGACAAGTGTGTCTTGCCTACAGTCAGGGATGGTGGTGGGAGTGTCATGGTCTGGGGCTGCATGAGTGCTGCGGGCACTGGGGAGCTACAGTTCATTGAGGGAACCATGAATGCCAACATGTACTGTGACATACTGAAGCAAAGCATGATCCCTCCCTTCGGAGACTGGGCCGCAGGGCAATATTCCATGATAATGACCCCAAACACACCTCCAAGACGACCACTGCCTTGCTAAAGAAGCTGAGGGTAAAGGTGATGTCTCCAGACCTAAACCCTATTGAGCATCTGTGGGGCATGCTCAAACAGAAGGTGGAGGAGTGCAAGGTCTCTGACATCCACCAACTCCGTGATGTCCTCATGGAGGAGTGGAAGAGGACTCCAGTGGCAACCTGTGAAGCTCTGGTGAACTCCATGCATGTCCAAGAGGGTTAAGGCAGTGCTTGAAAATAATGGTGGCCACACAAAATATTGACACTTTGGGCCCAATTTGGACATTTTCACTTAGGGGTGTACTCATTTTTGTTGCCAGCGGTTTAGACATTAATGGCTGTGTGTTGAGTTATTTTTAGGGGACAGCAAATTGACACTGTTATACAAGCTGTACACTCACTACTTTACATTGCAGCAAAGTGTCATTTCTTCAGTGTTGTCACATGGAAAAATATTTTCAAAAATGCGAGGGGTGTATTCACTTTTGTGAGTTACTGTATGTGCATTTGTACGTGTGCATATTTTCTACTTAACTGTATGTTGTTTTGATGCAAAAAAAAAATCAAGCATTTTTTTTGGTTTGTAAAATCTCAGATCAGCCAAAAATGGATTGTTTTTTGGTATTTGCGCTAGACATCAATGTCTATGGTGTGTTATCTTTTGAAACTGTGGCCAATATATAAATTTACATCAAAATTCCAACGTCATGTGTCGTAAGTGTTGTTTGTTATTGAGGTGTAAGGTCAATGGGAGGAATTTGTGGTTATTGGGGGAGTTAGGCCCCTTTCACACTGAGGCGTTTTACAGGCGCTATTTAGCTAAAAATAACGCCTGTAAAGCGCCTCAAAAATCCCTCCCCACCCTAATGTGAAAGCCGGAGTGCTTTCACACTGGGGCGGTGCGCTTGCAGGACGTTACAAAAAGTCCTGCAAGCAGCATCTTTGGGGCGGTGCGGTGAGCGGTGATATACCTCTCCTCCACCGCCCATGCCCATTGAAAACAATGGGCAGCGCTTCTGAAGCGGCTGCACACTGCCTCGGTAGCGCAGCGCGCCGGCACTTTTAACCCCATTTTAACCCCTTGTGGGGGGTTAAAAGTGCCCCGCACCCGCCTGCATAGCGGCGCCGTAGCGCCTCTATAACAGCGCTAAATCCCCGCTGAGACTAGCGGGGATTTACCGCTACCGCCTGCCAGCCCCAGTGTGAAAGGGGCCTAAAGATGACCACTATACCAGTCATGCTATGGGCTGGCAATGCAAAGCATTTTTGTGGACTGAGTGTTATCAGCCCTGTCCAGGTTTCTTTTAGTACTCTTAACTACTCAACCCAGCCAATCTCCCATCTCCACATAAAGGCTAAACATTCAGTAGTTCCAAGACAAGAACTGCAAGCACTAAATACTTTTCTTGGGATAACACATGATATAAGCTTAAAATACAGGGCAGCTCTGAATATCTGTCATAAGAAACAGATATTTATTTGCACTTATCAAACAGATATAACAAAACCCTTTCAACTGTATATATATTAGACCAAAAGGAACAAAATAAGACAAATTCATTGTTAGGGTTAACATACATACAACGGTTAAAGATCTTAAGGCCTGAGTGATACACTGTATCATAATGTACTCAGTCAGTCCCTATCTGGGCATTGCCCTCTATTCTAAGCAATAGAAACTGCCTATAGAGTCATATGTATTCGCCCGCTCCAAAGACTAGAAAGGTAAGACATATGTTGGGTATTTCACATGAAACGGAAAACATAAACTTTTTTTTTTTTTAAGATGAAAATACATTCAGAAAATGTGTTAAAACAGTATTAAACCCAAAAGCAAACATTTATTATATTGCAGCTCACAAATTATTAGATGTCATGCCTGCATCCGTTTTTTGTTAGGCTTTCTCTCTTCTTTTATCTGTTGATCCAGCCATTAAAACCCCTTTACAGATTGTATCTGTTTACATGGAAGAAACAGTTTGCTGTAACTGATTATAAAGTGTGAGCTGGAGTTTGGCTGCAATTTGTTAGTCTATTTAACTCTGCTAATACATTTAACACTGCCCTCTCCCAGACTGAATGCTGCTGTCTGCTGTGCCTCCTGTGCTCATTCATCCAGAGTGCTGTCTCATTAATACAGGAGGTGTGTTACTGACCAAATCACCAGATGAAAACAAAGAAAAAAAAAGCCAAAGAAAAGAAAACTGATACAGCCATCACATCTAATGATTGGTAAGCTGCTATATATTATTCTTTTGGTTTTTAGTTTAAAGTGGAGTTCCACTCAAAAGTGGAACTTCAGCTTTAAGGACTCCTAACCCCCTGACATGCTACATTTGGCATGCCATTTTTTTTTGGGGGGGGAGTGGGTGCCTAGTTTTAACAGGTACCCAGCTCTCACTTCTGCACGCACCGCCTTGGGGACTTCTCCTCTCCCCCTCCCTCCCTGCAATCTTCTGGGACACGTCACAGGTCCCAGAAGATTGCTCGGCCATTCAGGACAGCGCAGCGCAGTGAAGCCGCAAGCTGTCACAACAGGGTGCCCACACTAGTGATGCCGGCACTGGGGAGAGGCGGGGGAGAGGACGGAGGCTTCAGGCGGCCGCATCGCTGGACTGTGAGACAGGTAAGTGTGTGTTTATTAAAAGTCAGCAGCTATACTTTTTGTAAATAATAAACAAATAAATGGAAAACGAGTGAAACTCCACTTTAATACTGATTTAAAACTATACCTCCCCTTCTCCCATCTTCATAACATTTTAGGAGGTGTTCTGTAGTCTCCAGAGGGTGCTGGAAACATTGCTACCTGATAACAGTGCAGAAGAGCCAGAGAACACAAGAAGTCATCAGCTCGCTAGATCATAGCACATCAACAAAATTTTTGTGCTCTTAACGAACAGATATTACAAAATGCTTCCAGCACTATAATTAACAGTCTATAAGAGTTCATTGCTAGAGTTTACATACACTTTAAAGTAGAAGTTCACCAAAAGCCTAAATAACTCTAAACCTACTTGCAGCCACATTTCAAAACTAATCTATCTAACCCTGTAAAGAAGAAATCTCTATACGTACCTTTTCTGAAGCTGATCCGGTCCAGTCTCCAGCGGCGGAAGCTGTGTGCAGGAGAGAAACGATAAGGACTGGGAAACAGGGTTGTCGTAATGCATGGGCCCCCCCTGGGCAGTGCCCAAAGGCCCCAGGTACATGGGGGTCCTATGATAATCTTGCATTACATAATAGTTGCCAACTGTCCCGGATTAAACATGACAGTCACGCTTTTTACTAAGCTGTCCCTGGATGGCCATGTCCCAGGTAGCGTCCCTGAACCTGTACTGTGCCCTCCTCCTGATCCCAGGATTGTGCCTTCCTGACTCCTCCTGTATTGTGCCCTCCTGATCCCATTATTGTGCCTTCCTGACTCCTCCTGCACTGTGCCCTCCTGATCCCAGTATTGAGCCTTCCTGACTCCTCCTGTACTGTGCCCTCCTGATCCCAGTATTGTGCCTTCCTGACTCCTCCTGTACTGTGCCCTCCTGATCTCATTATTGTGCCTTCCTGACCCCTCCTGTACTGTGCCCTCCTGATCCCATTATTGTGCCTTCCTGACTCCTCCTGCACTGTGCCCTCCTGATCCCACTATTGCGCCTTCCTGATTCCTCCTGTACTGTGCCCTCCTGATCCCATTATTGTGCCCTGCCTGACTCCTCCTGTACTGTGCCCTACTGATCCCACTATTGCGCCTTCCTGACTCCTCCTGTACTGTGCCATCCTGATCCCACTATTGCGCCTTCCTGATTCCTCCTGTGCTGTGCCCTCCTGATCCCATTATTGTACCCTGCCTGACTCCTCCTGTACTGTGCCCTCTTGATCCCATTATTGTGCCCTTCTGCTTCCCCCCACGCTCTACTCTTTGTGTTGATTAGTCTTTGATTTATGGCATGTGTTCTTATTGTTTAAAATTGATTTTATTGAAAGTATTAATAAATATATGTTTAATTCTATCAGCTATTTATATTTTAATTTTCGAGAGTAGGTGTGTAAATTGGGGCAAGCTGGTATGGGGCCCCAGTGGATTACTTTAGCCAGGGGCCCATGATGCTAGTAAGATGACCCTGCTGGGAAATGCCTGGGAAGTGACGTCACACATAGAGTTACTTTGGGACTTCCGTTGTCGGCTGCCTCTCCTGCATGTGCCTACTGTAGCCGCCGCTGACAGCTCAGCGTGGGACCGGACCGGAGCAGCTGCAGGACAGGTAAGTACATTGATTTCTTCTTTACAGGGCTAGATAGAGTAGGAGTAGAATGTAAGTAGCTTAAGGCCTCATACACACGGGCGTTTGCAAATAAGCAAAACGCCGGGCCGGACGTCAGGGAAAAAAACTGACGTTTTGCTTGGCGTTCTGCATTGACGTCAATGCACGTTTTTTCACGCTAGCTTTTTGCGGCGTTTTCTGCCTCTATTCAAAATCAATGATTCCCTATGGGAGCTCATTGATCTGAATAGAAGCCGCACCAGAAGTCGGATCACGGTGATCCGACTTGCGGCGCGACTTGTGTGCTAGGTGTCTTAAAGGGAAACCCCCGCAAAGAATTTGCGTGGGGTTCCCCCCCACTTATCTCCGTCTTTTGCGGCGTTTTTCGATCGCACTTTTTTGCACGTAACTGCAGTTACGTCTTGCGGTTCGTTTTGCAGTCAAAAAAAGGGACTGCAGGCCGGGCCGCAAAACGAATAAACGTTTGCGGGCACACATACTCCGGAATTCGATGAATGTAAGATGAGGATGAGATAGATCGGGACATTTCTTCTTTAGTTACATGAATGGACAGGACGTCGACGAGGCCAGGCCAGGGTGCGACTCGACAGTCGCCGCCGATGTCATCCGTGTACGTCCTCTCCGTCGGCTGTTGCCTTCAGGGTTTCATTGAGATACACACTGCAGTGAAGGGTCCGTAAAGGG
>BLSH010040768.1:224784-246294 GCA_018402905.1 Glandirana rugosa
CCCCCCCCCCCCCCCCCAAGAGCATACCAGGCTCTTCGATCTGGCATGGATTTTAAGAGGAGCGCCCACGCCGAAAAAAACGGCGTAGGGTCCCCCCCAAAATCCATACCAGACCCTTATCCGAGCACGCAGCCTGGCAGCCTTAAAGTTAGTTAGGTTTTGGGTGAACTTCTACTTTAAGTCTAGTTTCTCAGTTCTAGTAGGAGGACATTTATTAAATGATCCTGTGAAAAGTAACCATATGCAGGAAAAAAAAAGTGCAACTTCTAGAAGATGAATAGTCAGGTTTTCGGCTGTTCCCCAAAGAGAACATTTCCATATTTGTCTTTAGGAGGAAGCTAGCCATTGAACATTTAATTGAAAACTTGCTAATTTTAACAATTTCGTTTTTTTCAATTCACTTAAAGGTTTTATCGTGCAAATCATCTGAATTTGCCATGAACATGCAGGACATTTTTTTAACATGGGTTCCTATGGAACACCTTCACATCAAAGCATTTTTGTGCCTCTGCATTTTTGGAAAGGGTCGGGGACCTTTTTAAACGCCAAACAGTGCTTTTTCTGGGTTTTTTTTTTTTGGTTCAATAGACTGGAGAAGCTGCAGAAAAGCATGTAGTGCGTTTTCCCCATGATTTGTGTTTTGCATTTTTAAATCTGCCTAACAACAAATTTTCCAAAGGAAAAAAAAGTATAAAAATGCAAATCGCGGCAATATCGCGTTGAAATCACTGTAAAAAAACGCGAAAAGCACTGCAGAAACGGCAAATGAAATCACAGGCTTCTGACACTTATTAACAGGGAGATTGTATGGAAGAGAGCAATGAAAGGAGCCATTCAATGTGGTGATAAAATAATGATTTGTGAAACATGAAGGTTTCAAATAATTAGTGTATGTGTAAGCAAAACCTTTTTTTTTAGTTGTGAAAAGAGTAGGAAAAGGTAAACACCCCTATCAGTTTTTTTTGGCTGTGCTCTGTTGAGGAGATTTTCCTTTATCTCCTGTTTCAGAGACACAATAGGAAGTGAAAGGAAACCTCTTTAAAGCGAAAGGGAGTTTCCCTCTTAGGCCTGGTTCACACCTATGCGTTTTTTTGGTGCTTTTTGCAGAAACGCACTACAGTTCATTTAACATGGTTTCCTATGGGACACATTCACATCTATGCTTTTTTTTAGCCACTGCGTTTTTGGAAAAGGACAGGGACTTTTTAAAATGAAAAATGGTGTTTTTTTTGCTTTTTTGGTTCAATAGACTTCCATGGAGAAGCTGCAGAAAAGCATGTAGTGCGGTTTTGTTGCGATTTGCGTTTTTTAGTCTGCCCAACAATAAATTGGCAAAAAAAGCAAAATAAATGCAAGACGCAAATCACGGAAAAATCACATGTGTGAAAACGCAAAAGACAGAAAAAAATCTGCAGAAACACTCAAAAGCAAGCTGCATAAGTGTGACCCGAGCTTAAGCCCAGGTTCACACTGACTGCGGGAATGAAATGGTGTGAGTTCAGCTGAACTCGCACTATTTCATTCCCGCATGTCAGTCCCGATTTCAGCTGCGATTTCACAGGCATCTGTGAGGGTTTCTGGAAATCGCACCTGTAAATCGCAAAAAGTAGTACAAGAACTACTTTTTGAAATTGGTGCAGCGCCGCAAGTGTGGTGTCGCACTAATTAGGACGGTGCCATTGCCGGTTATTGCCGCTGAATTGGCATGCAATTTGGCATGTCAAATCGCATGCCAAGTTGTGTCAATGTGAACCAGGGCTAAGGCTCCATTCACACTAATGCGTTTTTTGATGCATTTTGCATTTTTCAGAAATGCAAGGATTTTTTTTAACATGGGTTCCTATGGAACACGTTCACATCAATGCATTTTTGTGCCTCTGTGTTTTTGGAAAGGGTGGGGGACTTTTTTCCCACAAAATGCAGCATTTTGCATGTAATAGACTTCAATGGGCACGCAAGAAAAACGCAAGTGCTGCGTTTTTGACACGTTTTTACAGCAATTTTGCCACGATTTGCGTTTTGCATTTTAAATCTGCCTAGCAACAAAATCCCCCCCCCCCCCAAAAAAAAAAATTAAAAAAACCCAGCAAAACGCAAATCGCGGTAACATCATGGTAAAAACCGCGGAAAGAACAGCAAAAAGCACTGCAAAAACGCTGAAAAGCAAAATGCATGGATGTGAACCGAGCCTAAAGCTGGATTCACACCTATGCATTTTTAGTGCTTTTTGCATTTTGCAGATTTGCACTACAGAACGTGTTCCATAGGAAACCATGTTATATGGACTGCAGTGCAAATCTGCAAAATGCAAAAAGCACTAAAAATGCATAGGTGTGAATCAGGCCTAAAGACTGCTGCCACCAGAACAGGTATTCCCATTTAATGATTTTCCCTCAACTTCAGTTCTGTAAGGCTGGGTTCACACTGCTCCGATCTCAGAGATCGCATATGATTTCGCACCGCACTGCAGTGTGATCATATGCGATCTCTGTGCGATGCATAATCAGCCATAGAGATTGTATGGCTGAATTTGCGTCGCAATTGGAGCAAACTCGCACAGGACCCCTTTTTTTTCCGCAGGGTCACAATCGGATCGCATGGTGGTTCACACCATGCGATCGGATTCCTGTGCGAGTTTGCAGTTCGCAGTGCGATATGCATGCTGATTTGGGGGTGTCATTAAGATTGTATTGACACTCCCCAGAGTTCTCACATGGCAGTGTGAACTGCCGCCCAGAGACATGGGATGCAGGAACCCGCAGTGAATTCGCAGGGTTCCCGCATCGCTGCACTGTGAACCGAGGCTAAGGCTCCATTCACACTAGTGCGTTTTTTGATGCATTTTGCTGTTTGCAGAAATGCAGGAATTTTTTTTTAACATGGGTTCCTATGGAACATGTTCACATCAATGCTTTTTTGTGCCTCTACGTTTTTGGAAAGGGTCGTGGACTTTTTTCATGCAAAAAGCAGCGTTTTGCATGTAATAGACTTCAATGGGCAAGCATGAAAAACGCAAGTGCTGCTTTTTTACTGCGTTTTTACCGCGATTTTGCCACAATTTGCGTTTTGCAGTTTAAATCTGCCTAGCAACAACATTCCCCCCCCCCCCCAAAAAAATTAAATTTTATAAAAAAAATGAAATATAAAGAAACGCA
Source organism: Glandirana rugosa (assembly GCA_018402905.1). Lineage (NCBI taxonomy): Eukaryota > Metazoa > Chordata > Amphibia > Anura > Ranidae > Glandirana > Glandirana rugosa. The sequence goes on from BLSH010040768.1 coordinate 227,940, forward strand.
AAACGCAAATCGCGGAAAAATCGCCATAAAAAAACGCGGAAAGCACAGCAAAAAACTGTGAAAAAATGCTGAAAAGCAAAATGCATTGATGTGAATCGAGCCTAATAGCTATAATAAATATTGAATTCACCAACACTTCCTTCTCAGAGAAGGGTCCCAGTACACATAGAGGGGTGAAAATGCCTGGCGGAGACACACAGACAGCAATAAAGACCTGATAGGGGTTCTAACCTTTCCCAAGTCTGTCCAAGGCTAAAAAAAAAATACATTTGTGAAAAAAATATTATAACATACAATAAATACATAAATACAAAAGAAGTGATAGCATGTCTTGGAATGTTTGGGAGCAGCTTACACCTTAGTTGAACTCAAGACAAAGTTCTAAGACAAAAAAAAAACACCAATTTCACTGTAGTTGGGTGCTTGTTAAGAAAAAATAGTTTCATGCAATTAGTGTAAGAGTCAGTGGTTTTTAAGTGCACACAAATTGGCAGGGTGCATTCTTACAGGAGGAGAGAGCAGAGTGAAGGAGTGAAAGAGATGACACATCCCTGTGTTTAAGCCCCCGTTCACACTAGTGCGACTTGTCATGTTATTTGACAGGTCTAAATCGCATGACAAGTTGCACCCTATTGTCGGCAATGGAACTGTTTAACCACTTCAGCCCCGGAAGGATTTGCCCCCTTTCTGACCATAGCACTTTTTGCGATTCGGCACTGCGTCGCTTTAACTGACAATTGCGCGGTCGTGCAACGCTGTACCCAAACAAAATTGACGTCCTTTTTTTCCCACAGATAGAGCTTTCTTTTGGTGGTATTTGATTACCTTTGCGGTTTTTATTTTTCAAGCTATAAACAAACAAAGAGCAAAAATTTTGAAAAAAAAGCCCAATATTCTTTGCTTTTTGCTATAATAAATATCCAAAAGAAATATATATATTCTACATATTTTTGGTAAAAAAAAAACGCAATAGGCATATATTGATTGGGTTGCACAAAAGTTATTGTGTCTACAAACTATGGGAGTAGATTTATGGCATTTTTATTATTTTTTTTCACTAGTAATGGTGGCGATCTGCGATTTTTATTGGGACTGCGACATTGCGGCGGACAGATCAGACACTTTTGATGCTTTTATACAGCGATCAGAGCTTTAAACAGCCACTGATTACTGTATAAATGTCACTGGTAGGGAAGGGGTTAAACTCTAGGGGGCGATCAAGGGGTTAAGTGTGTTCCCTCACTGTGTTCTAAGTGTGTGGGGGCTGGGCTGGCCGGGGCATGACAGATCTAACTGATCCCGATCACTGGGATCAGTGTCATGTCCCCTGACAGAATGGGGATCCGCTGTGTTTACATTGGCAGATCCCCGTTCCACCTGTGTAACAGGCGATTGCGGGTCGCCGGCAGACAGAGTCCGCCCGACCAGCGCGCACTCTCACGGAGAGCGCAGTGGGAATGCACAAATCGCACATGCGCGGCCGACGTACAATGACGCCGGTTTGCGCAGGAGAGCCAAGCATTTCAATCGGTGCGACTCTGACTTTGTGGTGCCCCATCGATTTGAAGAAAGGGTTCCTGCACTATTTTTTGAGATTTCAGGTGCGATCTGCATAGACATCTGTGAATGAAGTCGCATAGATGTCAGCCAAGTAGCACCTAAAGACACACTGTCCTGTGGCTCTGAAGTTGTGCGACTTCAAGTGAAGTTGCACAATTTCAAAGTTGGATTCTGTGTGAACAGGGAATTAATGTCTAGTCACAGGCTGGGGGAAGAAGGTGACCAAGCTATAGAGAATGGACACCAGCCTGACAGTTATGTAAATCAAAGGAGTGGATAGACAGATATACCAATCTATTTGTAGGTGTAAATATTCCAATAAATGTATTTAGGTGGTTTTAGGTGTAAAAATAGGTTAATGTGATATTAAACCCCAAAACCCAAAATGTAATATATTACAGCTTACCAATCATTAGACAAGATGGTTGCATTCGTTTTCTTTTTTTAAGATTTTTTTCCCCTCTGTTTTCACCTGGTGATCTGTCCAGTAACACACTTCCTGTTTTAGAGTGCCCATAGGATAAGGGAGCAGCAGAGATCCCTTTGGATAACAGCATTGCTAAATTTTGGGCGAGAGTAGTGTTAGAGGTACTTGCAGATTTGGATACACTAACAAATGTTAGTTTGAAGCCAAACTCCAGCTAATACTTTTTAAGCTGTTACAGCAACAGTTTTTTTTCTTTTGGGATAAAAGTTTTGCATAAATAAATAAAAGGTGGCCATTGTTAGCACCCCTGTCAGTGTTAAATGGTTTGTCTCAACCATCTAACTGCTACATCGGCAGGACAGCTTGTTTTGTCAAAAAAAAAAAAAAACAGACCTAAAGTGTTTGTAAACCCTCTCCTATATCTTCTGAACAGCCTCAGATGATACACAGAGGTGAAAAAATCTCCCTATATAAGTTGTACATGCATATCTGCTGTCTTTCCCTTTCTACATTCTCTGGAAAATGTAGCTTGTGTTATAAATCTTTCTTCCTGTTTCAGCAGCTCATAGGGGTGGGTGTGGAGTCTGGGTTTACACTGCGTGAGAGCTGATTGGAGGAAAAGCACACACTCCCACTTCCACATATACAGAGGAAGGAAGAAACATGCAGAGCTGTACTGTGAATAGACAAGCTCTTTGCTAATCCCTCTCTAAGCTCCCTCCCCGGCACAAATTTTTTAGCTGCTTTTATCTCCTGTGTCAGAGAACTTGTCAGAAGTAACTCTGCTGATAACAGAAGAACGGAGCAGCAGAAAGACACGTCACTTAGAGCTTTGAGGAGAGATAAGTAACACTGCAGATATACAGTATGTGCTTAGGTCAAATTTCATGAATGGGGTTTACAACCACTTTAAGCCAGCCATAGGCAGTTCGAATCTTGGCTGGTTCAGCAGGAACTGCTCGAGATTCAAACCATGTATGGGCAGGCTGAATGTACCCAAGTTCAACTTGGGTACAACCAGCCTGACGGATTTTACATGTGATTACTGATAGCAGCTGATATAGCCCCTAGCAATAATTACTGTCTTCTCCCAGCTGGGATGGCTCCCCCCCACCGAGAACATATAATCGATCCATGGAAGGGATTCCCTTGTCAACACTGTCAACACCTGTGGTTGCAGAAAATACATTTTCTCCATGTATGGCAGGCCTTACTGGCTGAATAACCAGGTGAAAATAAAGGAAAGAAAGCCTAAAAAAAAAAGATTAATGCAAGCATCACATCTAAGAACTAGTAAGCTGCAATCCAGTAAATGATTGCTTTTGGGGTTTGATGTCATTTTAAGTTAGGTCTAGGCTGACCTATACATCTCAGTGGCAGTTTGATGTGTTAAAATATAGCAAGTATAAGATCTACAAGAGCTTTATGTAAAATGGCATGTTAATTATCGCATGATGCGTTAAAAGAGGTTAAATAAATGACCTTACTTAATTAGACCACTAGGTCTGCTACAAAGCCAAACACATTTTAAATATGACCATATTTTTCCAGCTTCATCTTGTAAAATTAAATTGCATGTACAGTACAAATATTGGGAGGATGTGGGGAATTAGAGAAAATCCCAAGGTGGGAAACCAATGCAATTTAATGCCAATTTTGATGGATGTTGTGCAAGCCTATACTGTATTTTTTCCCAATGTCCCATTCTACTGTTATATTGGCTACATTTTCTCCTATAGTTATGTCAGGATCATTGTGGCGTGCATTATCTGTACTACTTACAGATTTTTTTCTTCTATAGATCTGACAATTCATGTTGGCAGAGTTCTGCAGGACTGAAAAATGCTTGCAAAGAACTGGTTGATCAGCAGAATTGCAGCATGCTGGAAAGTTATATTTACACAGCATAGCTTCTCTTTGTCAGTTGTTGAGTTATCCTTCATTCTATTTATTGGTTTTCCCCAAATCCATGGTTTCCTCCTGACTCTTTTGCCTAAAAATATGAGAGATTTTCCAAACACTATTCATTTCTGTGCCAGTTCCTTCAAAGAGCTTGGCCATAAATTCCACCCCAGCTGTTCTAATTAAGCTTCCTCCTGCAAACACATACAAAATAGGGTTTACACTGCTACTGAGAAATGCAAGAGCTGTGACATTAGGTCTGGCGAGGCGAGCAACTTTTCTTAGCTTCTCTGATGAGAACACTTCCCCTGACACCTCTATCATATTCACCACATGGTAAGGAAGCCAGAAGAAGGCAAACACCACTATGATCATCACCACCAGCCGACTTGTTTTATGCTTGGTTTGAAACTTAGCGTTACGTAGCCTCAGTCCAACGTAGAGGTAGCAGGACATGATGATTGTAAATGGAATGATAAAGCCGGTCACTGTCTCAAACACATATTGAAAAATGATGTGTGCCGGAGAGCTGTGAACGTGCCTACACTGTTCTTTGTTGTTGTTAGTCTCTACCGCACGGTAAATTGGCATAGGAATGGCTAACAAGCATGATGAAACCCATATAGCCAATATGACTTTGCCAAAAACCATCTTGGTTCTTACAGTTACAGAGCTCAAGGGTCTTGACACAGCAAAATATCTGTCTATGCTCATAGAGGTTATAAGGATGATGCTGGCATACATACTGAGGCAGCTAATGTAATGGCAAAGCTTACAAATGATATTGCCAAATATCCAGCTGCCAGTGGATAGGACATGTAGGAATACAGGTGCTGTTAGGATTACGATGATATCTGCAATGGCCAAATGTAAGATGAGGAGGCAGGTGACGGACCACTTCTTCATGCAGTTCAGAATTGACCAAATGATGAATGCATTCCCTGGGAAACCAATGATGAAGGCAAGCGAGAGGATCGCAATGCCAAGCTTTTGGGAGTAGCCATAAGGTGTCATTGGATGCATAGTTGAGTTTGTCAAAGAATTGTTGGTAGCCAGTTGACCAGGAACCATGTACTGGATACAGAAAAAGACAGATGTGTAAAATGTTATCAGTAACTTATCAGCAGAAAACATGTAAAGTTATCTTTTTGCGAATACAATTCAAATATCAGTTTTCAGTTTTTTAAATATAACAATAATGATTACTTATTCATCAGGTATATTTGTTGTCAAAACTTTCTTTATAGTATCTTTTTTTTTCTTTTCTTTCAATTGTTGTTTATTTGAATGAAAATGACATACATTGCATCGGTTTTACAAAATACGGTGCAAGGAAAGAAAAAAGATATACAGTAAGATACAAACATTAGTTGGGGTTACAAGTAACATATATCAATATAGAATATTGTATACCGGTCATTGTGATAATAATCACATAGGAATAGATCACCTAGGTCTAACCCTCTATATGGTTCGGAAACACTGCTTGACATGGAAAATTAATTTGTAATGAAAGGTATATGGTGTATATGGTGAAATGATCTCTGTGTTTGTAATATAGTATATTATGATATATTATAGTGTAGGCGGGGGGTTGAAGTCTAGTAATGGGTTATTTGTAAGCATCTTAATTTGGGGGACAATGGTCCTTATAACAAAGGTCTGCTTGTGTATGGTGGTGGATTTTAGTTATTAGTTAAATTGTTAAGCTGATGTATGTATCTGATGTCTTGAACAATAGTATATTAGTACTTATTCTGTCTATTATCATTTCAGGATACATTGAAAATCCAGATGTTATAATAGAGGCAATGGTTGGTTTATGAAAAATTAAGCTTATGTATGTACAGTGTTGCCCTTATAAGCAATTTAAATTTTTGTGTTTCAACATAGAAAATTAAAAATGAGAGCTGTTTTTCATTTGCATCATTGTACATAAATTAGTTTTCACAATTTCTATCAGCATATTATTTGGGAGATTGGTTTTCTTTTTTATAGTTCATTTTTTTTTCCTTTAAAAGGAGTATAGCCAAAGCTCATTTGACTGTACTTCTCCTGTGGATCACAGGAGTGCAGTTCTTTCTGCAGTCCTGTGACCCGTTTTCAGTTGACGGCTGTCAGCTGACATCAAAGAGCCAGGCCAAGTTTGGGCAAGATCGTGACAATGAAGTCAGGATCTGCCCACTTGCCTTGACCGGCACCCAGCTTAGCCTCTCAGTGAGCCACTGAGAGGCTGAGCTGGCTGATCTTGCCCCCTCCACAGCCCAGCGCTTCAGTGAGTGGGGGGGGGGGAGCAAAGAGTGGTGACTGATAGTCACCAGCTCTCTGCTCATGGAGCTCTAAGAACCGAACGATCAGCGGTGTTTGATCGCTCAGTTCTCAGTGTTGGAGCCGGCGAAGGACAGATGCAGCACCAAACCAATGCTGCATCCACATAGGTAAGTATAATTCTGCAAAACAAATACTTGTCTTTTAAGCACAAGATATCCAACCCTGCCAATAAATATAATATATTCCAGGTTACTAGCCCTCAGATGTATTTGCTGTGCTAGTTTTAATTTTTAAGAACAATATCAGCAAATATAAAAATAACTGCTGATCGTAGCAGAAACATAGTCTCCTTGTCATTTTCTGTGCGCTGAACTGAAAGCACAAACATTATGTTTCCCAGGCTAGCTACTATAAATAATTAGTTCCCCCACCCAAGTAATAGAGAGAAATAGGGGTAGACCTGTTTGTAGAGAAGAGCAGCCTGGTTTACAACCATGGCTCCCTTCGTAAATACTTTGGAGGATTGTGCCACCCAAAGACAGGAAGCGTGTTATTTTCAGGATTACCAGATGAAAATAAGAATACATGTACACTGCTGAATGCTACACCTGTGCCTCTTGGGGGTATACAACTCCAGGGTGGGACACACATAGGCTAAACACCAAATGTGCATGAGGCCTTTAGAAAAAAAGTCCTTAATGTAAAAGTAGGGCCAAAGCTCTTTTGGCCCTACTTCTCCTGTAGGTCACAGGAGTGCACTTTGTTCTGCACTCCTGCGATGCATATCCCGCCAAAAGCAGGCTAAAGCATGCTGTCACCTGGCATCTTAACCGGTACAGACCCTGGAGGGATCCTGACTGTAATGTTAGAATCCACCCAGATGCCTGACTGGCAGCTGGCTCAACCTCTCAACACACCACCGAATGCCTGATCCAGCCACTCCTATCTCCTTCACAGCCTGGCACCCCGGTGAGCACTGGAGAGGCAGAACAGAGAGCTGGGGCTGTCAGTCATCAGCTCTTGTAGACCAAGAACTGAGTTATCAGTGGTCTTTGATTGCTTGGTTCTTGGTGTAGAGGCAGCAGGGGACAGTTGTAGCATTGGGTAGATACTGCATCCAAGTGCAATTGTTTGTTTTTTTTCAAAACCCACACTTCTATTTTAAAAACGAATGCAACCACCACATATTAGAACTAGTAAACTGCAATATATATTTTTTTGTTTGGGGTTTAAATATGATTTAATATTGTATTGTAAAGTAATGTGACAGTAAGGGGATGAGGGGCTTGGAAACCATAATAAGTCACAGTGCACAACCCTAATGGAGTATTTCCTCGTTGGATGAGCGTGGCATGACTGTATGGATACAAAAAGGAAGGGAAAAAAGCACAAACTCCATAGTGTAGCATTTATTAAACAGTGATTTAATAAAAGGTAAAATATGTACTTACAGAATTGTGGACTTGTGATAAGCGACAAAGACTAGGAAGCCTCTGGACCAGCAACACCGAGGGAAGCAACCTGGAACCCTTGCCTTGGCCCCCAGCATGGGGATGAAGAGCGCTGTGTGTACTGGATGCCATTATTATTGGTATGCCAGAAAGCCGATGGTGGAACCTACAACCTAGAACAGGTGGCCGACTGATGTCACTGGTATGCACAAGAGCTCAGACAGGAACACGTCCAGTCCACACAACGCTCTTCATCCCCATGCCAGTGGCCAAGGCAGGGGTTCCTGGTTGCTCCCCTGGGTGTTCCTCGTCCAGAGGCTCCCTAGTCTGTCTTACTTGGCACAAGTCCATAATTTTGTGAGTGCATATTTTACCTTTTAATAAATCACTTTTTTAATATATGCTACACTATGGAGTTTGCATTTTTCTCCCTTCCTTCTTGTAAAGTAACATGGCATACTTTAAAGAGAAACACTACTTTTGTTAAAATTTTATATAATATATATAGAAATGCTACACAACCCTTTCTAGAAATAAGTGTTATTACCTTACCTGTTCAATTTACAGGTAACTATGATTTTTTGCAAAAAATTCAAATATGGCGTTATAGTTCTCGTAATGTCTGCAACTGACCAGCGAAGGCTTTTCTTTTTCATTTTAAGAATCCGCTTAATAATTTTTAAATATTGTTTTAATGAAAGAATATAAAAATAGAACAAGAAAAGATATTACAAACTAGACAAGATAAACAACATCAACATAAATAGGATTAAGGCCGCTTTCACACTAGCGGAGCCCGTTTTGACGGGCTCTGCTGCTCAGCGGGGATCCATTAGTTGAGACTGTCCTGCCACAGCTCCATTCTCCTCTATGGAGGATCGGATGGACACGGACCATCTGTCCGTGTTCATCCGATCCGATCCACCAGGTGGATGGAAAATAGGGTTTCCATCCGTCTGTTTTTGGCGGATCGGGTGTCAGCGGACATGTCACCGGTGACATCCGTCGCTCCATAGAGGATAAAAGAGCGTCCGTTCGGGTCCGCCTGAAAAACTGAAAGGCGGACCCGAACCATCCGCCCGTGTGAAAGGACCCTTAGGATGAAAAAGTGCTAATAAAGTTCACCTGGTCTTTGGTGCCAGCAGAGCCCAAACCGCTGTCTAATCTAATTTATTAAGGTCATTGGTTCTCATGAATGAGCCTTGGCAACCTGGTATGGCAAAATTGAGAGTTGTCAAGTTGCAGATGGAGACATTTTTTCTTGTCTCTGAGGTGGGCTTTTAAAGAAATGATATAACCAATCAAGAGTTCTAAGGAATGAGCTGAGCAATGTTGAAATGTTTTATGATAGTTCAGCTGCCACACCCTCTTCCAGTTTTTCTACAGGTGGCGCCGGTACATTGACTTTTTTTTTTCCGGCTCCTTGGTTGTCACTTGAAAGCCAAGTAGTGAGCCTATTGGTCAGCCATTAAAGGCTATGTGAACAGGCGCACACACATATCCTGCGGCTCAGTGTGATTGGATGCGGTGGCCGGGGGCGGGTCACTGTGGCAGCGGACATAACTCCCACTCCCACAGAGACCCTGACTGCCCGGTGACCGACCGACGATGAGGGACAGCCCGCTTCTACGCATGCCGATCTGTGCAGGCTCACAGCCCGCTTCTCCGCATGCCGAACTCTGCAACAATCCTGCCTGCCTATTGGATGGGGTAAGTGCGGGACTTGTCCCGACCTCGGGAGGGGTGTCTCTGCAATGTAACCCACCTGTGATACTGGCTGCATAAGTGCCCCCACTTGTGTCACTGGCTGCATAACTGCCCCCACCTGTGTCACTGGCTGCATACGTGCCCCCACGTGAGGCACTGGCTGCATAAGTGCCCCCACCTGTGTCACTAGCTGCATAAGTGCCCCCACCTGTGTCACTGGCTGCATAACTGCCCCCACCTGTGTCACTGGCTGCATAAGTGCCCCCACCTGTGTCACTGGCTGCACAACTGCCCCCACCTGTGTTATTGGCTGCATAAGTGCCCCCACATGTGATACTCGCTGCAATTTACCCCCACCTGTGATATTGGCTGCAATTTACCCCCATCTGTGATACTGGCTGCAATTTACCCTCACCTGTGATATTGGGTGCAATTTACCCCCACCTGTGATATTGGCTGCAATTTACCCCCACTTGTGATATTGGCTGCAATTTACCCCCACCTGTGATATTGGCTGCAATTTACCCCACCTGTGATGCTGGGGCTGTATACTGTGTCCTGTGATACTGAGCTGTATGCTGTGTCCTGTGATGCTGAGCTGTATACTGTGTCTTGTGATGCTGAGCTGTTTACTGTGTCCTGTCATACTGAGCTGTATACTGTGTCCTGTGATAATGAGCTGTATACTGTGTCCTGTGATGCTGAGCTGTATACTGTGTCCTGTGATACTGAGCAGTATACTGTGTCCTGTGATGCTGAGCTGTGTACTCCTGACACAATATATGGAATACAGGGGACGGAGTGGGTGGATTCTATAAGGCGTGGGGTTTATTAGAAGTAGGAGGGGACAAAAAGGAAGAGCGGGACCTGGCACCCCCCATCATAAAACTTCACTAGCCACCACTGAAAGTTACCAATTTGTCTTTCATATATTAACCACTTCAGCACTGGAAGGATTTCCCACTTTAGGACCAGAGCACTTTTTGCGATTCGTCACTGCGTCACTTTAACTGACAATTGCGCGGTCGTGCAAAGTTGTACCCAAACAAAATTTGCGTCCTTTTTTCCCACAAATAGAGCTTTCTTTTGGTGGTATTTGATCACCTCTGCGTCACTTCTGATCGCCGCTATAAGCAAAAGAAGAGCAACAATTTTGCAAAAAAAAAAAAAAAAAAAAAATTTCTTACTTTTTGCAAAAATACAAATCCAAAAAAAAAATATAAAAAAACATTTTTTCCATCGGTTTTGGCCAACTTATATTCTTCCTCATATTTTTGGTAAAAAAAAATCGCAATCAGCGTTTATTGATTGGTTTGCGCAAAAGTTGCCGTGTTTACGGACGATGAGAATTAATTTCTGGGGTTTTTATTTATTTATTTTTTTTTTACTAGTAATGGCGGCGATCTGTGATTTTTAGTGGTACTGTGTTATTGGGGCGGACATGTCGGACCATTTTGACACTTTTTTGGGACCATTGGCATTTATACAGCGATCAGTGCTATTAAAATGCAGATTACTGTGTAAATGCCATTGGCAGTGAAGCGGTTAACCTGCAGGGGGCGCTCTAAGGGTTAAATGTGTTCCCTAGGCGTGTTCTAACTGTGTGTGGGCTGCCCTGGCTGGGGAAAGGGGATGATCACGGCTTTCATATAGAGGAAGCCTGTGATCACCGCTCTTCCCCCTCTATGAGAACGGAGATCCGTGTTTACTTACACAGACCTCCGTTCTCTCACTGTGGGGGGGTCATCGTGGGTAGTCCACCCTACCCGCTCCCTGGCCTCCCTGGACACAGTGAGCGTGCGAGCCTGCCCACAGCACTAGTTATCGCAGCCGCCGTCATATGACGGCGGTTTGCAATAACGAGCCACCTTGCCACCGTCAGACTGCGGTCAGCAAGTGGTCAAAGAAAAATTCCAGGTATGGATATTTTATACATAACATTCTCTGATTGGACAAGGTGGAGAGTGTGATGTCACTGTCCTGCCTTTCCACCTTGTCTAATCATAAATTGGTTTGTATTCCTTCTTAAAATGCAAAGTGCCCAGTCTCCCTGAAGGATGTTGGTACTGAGCAACTGACTTCCTGTGTTCAGAGTGCAGCAGGGCAACCACTTGGCACAGGACTCAGAGATCACTAAAGTAGGCACAGCTACTTCCAGGGGATCAGCCAGGTATGGCATATGCATAGTTACATTATGTAACTATGTATAAAATATCCATACCTGAATATATTTAAAGAATAGTCATGTTTGGTCTATTGGACATTATTATCACAGTGGATAAGGGCAGTTGCTGGGTCAGGAAGAAAATCTTCTCATCTATGATTCATACCGGGTTAAAAGCATTACAGTGGTTACTTGGTCTGGGGGGAGCATGGTACACTCATGGGGTTGTAAAGGGAATTCTGATTGGGCAGGTGTTGGAACCAAACTGTACAAGTCCCCGCCCTGCTTCTTCTTGGATAGGACAGCAACCCACCTGTTGTTGATGGAACCCTCTGTCATCTTGTGTCATACTCGTGGCCACAGGACTGCTTATGACATCGCTGGCCACAGGCCTTAAAGCAATTGTAAAATAAACATGTTATACTCGGGTGTGCTTGCTCCTGATCCCTGATCCCTCCTTACTGGTTGGGATTGGCTCCCACTGCTGTGTCAGAGTCAATGAGGGAGAGAGCAGGGACACGCTGGATTGAGATTGAGCTCAGGAGAGTATAAGGAGGGGCTGGAGGGGGAAGCTGCATGCAGAAAGTTTTTTACCTTAATGCATAGAATGCTTTAAGGTAAAAGAAAGACTTTATGCCTTTAGAACCACTTTAATATTCATATGAAATACCCACAATCATTCTTGGTGACTTCAACATCCCTGTCACTGTTAACAGCCCAGCTACAGCTCAACTTCTCAACTTAACCTCATCTTTTGGCCTAACCCAATGGACACACACTTCCACTCACTCCAGTGGTAATACCCTTGACCTTGTATTCTCCCATCTCTGCAATCCTGGCAACCTCACCAACACCCCCTTTCCTCTCTCTGATCACAACCTCATCAGTTTCACTGTATCCTTGCCTCCAACCACCCATCCCTCCAAGCAGCAAACAATCACTTGTAGGAACCTTCGTCACTTTAACCCTTCTCTTCTCTAGTGTGCTACTGACCACCTATATAACAAAATCTCTCCCCGGTCTTGTCCTGACCTGGCCACCTCTGTGTACAACAGTTCACTCCCATCATAACTGGATGCACTTTCTCCTCTAACTACATGCACAATCAGGCTCCGACCATTACAACCATGGCAAACTGACAACACTAGAAATCTCAAGAGACATTGTCGCACTCTTGAGCAACTGTGGCGTAAAACCAAATGCCTGCAGGACTTCACCCTATATAAATCTGCCCTTCTAAAATACAATTCCTGCCACCACACTGCCAAACAAGCCTACTTTGTCTCTCTCATTAATACCTTGTCATCCAGTCCCCATCAGCTCTTCTCAACCTTTAACTCTCTGCTTCGTCCCCCACCCCCTCTACCCTGCAGCTCACTCACTGCCCAAGAGATCGCCAATCACTTCAAAGACAAGATTGATGCAATATGTGAGTACACCGCTACTGTGGGTACATCTTCCCCATCCAACATACTTTGCCTAATAGCACAGTCAACACTTTCCTCTTTTGAACTGGCTACTACTGAAGAGATTACAGAACTTTTTTCAGATGCCCACCTAACCAATTGCCCCCTGGATCCTGTTTCCTCACAACTACTACGGTCACCCTCTTCTTCTATATTATGCTCCCTCACTCACATCTTCAATCTCTCCCTCTCTAGTGGCACCTTCCTCTCCCCTCTAAAACCTGCTCAGATCACCCCCATACTTAAAAAGCCCTCACTGAACTCCACCAACCTGAATAACTTAAGACCCATCTCATTGCTCCCATTCACCTCTAAACTTATAGTCTACAACTGTCTTAGCTCTTACCTCAGTGAAAATAACCCTCTCGACCCCTTACAGTCTGGCTTTCGTTTGCAACATTTCATAGAAACTGCCTTAGTAAAACTCACTAACGATTTACTAACTGCTAAAACCAATGGCCACTACTCTGTACTCCTATTATTTGACCTCTCTGTGGCCTTTGATACTGCCGACCACCCGCTCCTTCCCCATTTCCTTGGCCTCCAAGATTCTGCTCTATCCTGGTTCTCCTCCTATCTATCACAGCACTCCTTCAGTGTTACCTACAACTCTGTCTCCTCCTCTGCACTGTCCCTTTCTGTCGGAGTCCCCCAAGGCTCTGTTCTTGGACCCCTTCTCTTCTCTATCTACAGCTCCTCCCTTGGTCACTTGATAACCGCCCACGGTTTCTAATACCATTTATATGCTGATGACAACCAAATCTATCTGTCTGCTCCTCACCTTACTCCTTCAGTCTCCTCTCCCATTACTAACTTACTAACTGACATATCAGCATGGATGTCACACCACATCCTTAAAATACATTTCTCTAAAACTGAGCTGGTAATATTCCCTCCTGCACATGCCCCCCTCCATGATTTTCCATCAAAATCAATAATGCAACCATCAGTCCCCCCCTTATGCCAGGGTACTAGGTGTAATCCTAGACTCTGACCTGTCTTTTCAGCCTCAAATCCAATCGTTGTCAAAAGTTTGTAGACTTCACCTCCGTAACATCTCTAAAATATGCCCCTTTTTAACAAATGAAACCATCAAGCTCCTCATTCACTCCCTTGTTATCTCTCGCCTTGACTATTGCAACTCTCTTCCCATTGGCCTCTCTCTCCATAGGCTATCCCCTCTTTAGTCTATCATGAATGCTGCTGCCAGACTTATCCACCTTACCAACCATTCAGTGTCTGCCACCCCTCTCCTCCAATCCCTACACTTGCTCCCAATCGCCCAGTGAATTAAATTAAAAATACTAGCCACAACATACAAAGCCATTCAAAACACTGCCCTGAGCTACATCACCAAACTTGTCTCCAAATATCACCCAAACCCTTCTCTCCATTCCTCCCAAGACCTCCTACTCTTAAGCTCCCTCGTCTCCTCCTCCCATGCTCGTCTCCAGAATTTCTCCAGGGCCTCTCCCATCCTCTGGAACTCTCTACCTCAACCTGTCTGCCTATCTTCTTCTTATGCTACGTTCAGGCACTCCCTGAAAGCTCATCTCTTCAGGTAAGCCTATCAAACCTCCAACTAATCTTTTAGCACTTCCATCAACTCATTCCCCACATTTAGAAACTTTTGTACTGCCTGTCCCACCCTATTAGATCGTAAGCTCTTCTGAGCAGGACCATCTTGATCCTCTTGCATTTTATTGTATTGTAACTGTATGGTCTCCCTTTTACATTGTAAAGCGCTGCATAAACTGTTGGCTCTATATAAATACTGTATAATAATAATAATCACATTGGACATACTAATAGAATTCTTTGGCGTGGAACGCCATACACAGGAGTAGACATTCTGTAGTTGTTATTTGGGTGCAGAATGCCGGCAAATAATTTGTAAGCCATCTTCTCTTTGCACCTCCTCTCCTTGTGAACACAACAGAGTTGGGACCACTTCACCCACGTATACTAAGTCCACAGCAATCAGCTTCCTTCACTAAGTTGCGTCAAGGTGTCCTGATTAGTATACCAGTCTCTCTAATTGTCCCTTCCATGGCTCTGCCCAGCTGGGTATGCTCCCAGATGGCACACGCTTTCGCAGGCTTTTACCACTACTAAAAGGCCTTATGCGTCCCACTGCAGGACCTGCAGAAGAAGGTCAGGGGCGACGGGTCAACTACAGCTGTTCCTAGCTGTGCCACCTCACCTGAGACATCAGTCCTACAAAGGGTTCAGCTCTGCAGGAGACTACATCTTAGCAGCTCTAGGGTATGTTTCTCCCATGCCCCAGACTACTGGGCTCCTCCCACAGCTGGCCTTTATATGGGCACTCAATACACCCCGTCATCGCAAGAAGAGAGACTTCTCTAAAACGGGGGCTAACATCTGCTTATAACTTTCCTTTTTACCACCCTATGATATTAAGAAAGACATCTAGTGACAAAATTACTTCACCTCCTAACAATGTTCCCCCAGGAGCATCTGAGGTATGTTTGACTGCAGAATAGGAACAAGTACAATGGGGTATAACACAAGTGTGTGTGAGTGCAATATCTATAGAATTTATGGTCCATAAATATGTTTGTTTCTTTGAAAGAAAGTTGTCAATCATCCACATCTATGTGGGTCTTTTACTCCAATTGCACCATAAACAAATATAGGCCTAAAAACAAAGGATTTGAAATTAAACAGAGGACGGGAAGGTGGTTGACTACTACAGATATAAGCAGTACCCTCTTCCCTGCTAAGGTAAATCTTAGTTTGGCAGCATGCTGGAGTAGAACTGTAGAGGGAAGGCTTCCTCCTGTAAAACCCCAGCTGCAGGGTGATTGCATGCTAGTAAATTGGGGACAGGATTGGGCTGTGTATGGACACCTTAAGAAACAGACAAAATGATCAAACAGCCATATGAGTGTAATTCTAAAGGGCCAATTATTGGCCAAAATTTTTCGTACGATAGCCTGTCGTCCGATAATCCGACCGTTAGTACGCTCCATTCGACAGCCGATTTTCAATTATCGTCCAACAAAAGCTGGATGAGCCGACTAGAATTTTTTTGTCTGCCGACAAGAACCTCGTCCAATTTTTGGCTCTGTACAGAAGTAGGACAAACAAAAGTTGAAAATACAAACACGCATGTTTGGAACTCAGGAATGACCCGGAAGTGTCCGGTCGTGTAAACCTGCGTTCGTAATTCACAATTCACATTCAACTAAACTTCCTCTTTATACGATCGTAACACGTCACTATGTTCGCCTTCAAACGATAATTTTACTACCGTCAGTACGCTAGACAAAATCACAGACAGCTGATTTTGGGAAAAACTGAATGTGCGGTCGTACCACAATCACATCATGTATACGAGGCTTTAATGTCATAATATCTATCCACTTTAAAAATATGGTGTAATAATGTTTTGCTAGTGGCATTACTCTTGTGTTTTCTGTTTTTTGGGGGGATTCATCTGGCATTGTGGAAATAAAAGACATGTTGCTGCAGTGCATATATATACGATACTCAATTTTTTTGCAAGCTAAGGTTGCTTAGCCCTTTTAGGCTCCATGCACACTGTAGCAGATAAACTATCATTTTTGGGTGTTTTTTTTTAACAGCCCCTAAACGCCCCTCTATGTTATTCTATGTGTCCATGCACACATGGACATTTAATGTAGTTTATCAGCAGTGGCGTTTGTAGGCTGTTATCCAAACGCCATAAAATCGCGTTCAAGAGTCATTTTTCTGACCACAAAAAACGGTGAAAGCTTAAAAACGCTCATAAACGCCCCAAAACACTCAAAACCGCTCAAAAACGTGACTTGCCAGAGTTTTTGGTAATGTTTGATCCATTAAAAAAAAAAACGATTCTAGACGCAAATGCGGCAAAACACGGCTAAACACAACATGTAAAAGGCAGCTAAATGGCCATTTTAAGCATCGGTTTTAGCTGTCAAAAATGGCATTCAGGGGAAGTTGAAAAAGCATCCAGTGTGCACGGAGCCTTAAATGTGTGTTATGCATGGTATGCTAAATATGTTGTTGTTTACGCTAAGTTTGTTATTTCATTTTATGGATTGTTAACTTTGCATGCCACCAGTAAGATAGCATTAAGATGGCTATTTTTTTTTTTTGACAGAGGATTGAGCATTTTAGAGTTTGCTTCGAACATTAATAAGGCTAGAATGAATCCTCTTTAGGCACCTGTGTAAATCAAGGCCACCTTCTAAATATTTTTGGTGGCTGCAAGGCACTGGACTTATATTCAGAATACAAGGAAGGGCAAAGGGCGGTAATTCTGGCAGGGGACATTAAAATTTCAAAACAAGAAAGTCTTATTGAGCACTGAAACAAATAGTAGATCCTTCTGTGTTTCTATTACTTAGATTGGGGAGTAGACAAACGTCTAGAATGGTAGAGAACCATCAATTGGCTTGTGCATCTGAAGAAACCTGGAGAGGTAGCATTGCATTCCTTGAACAAGGAATGAGATGTTTTTTCAATAGATGTATGCAATGTGTTTAGTGTGTTGGTCAGTTACTATAGCCATAACATGGGTGGGTTTCTTAAGTTTGTTTCACTTTACTACAACAATCCAAAAACATACTTGTAGATAAGCTGACTACCATCCATCCTAGTTGGCCTTCTTGAAGTAAAGTGCGTACCAAAATTGCTTAAATCATTCTCCTAGCAAGTCAGACCCCCGCTCTCCCTTGGGAGAACAATTTTTTTGTCTATATTAGAGAATTAAAATTCAAACCCCACTCTGCACTCCTATTAATGGTAGTGAATGTGAATATTAATTGAATGAATTGTGCAGCTGCTGTAAAAAAAACCCTTGTAATAATGTGTATAATAGTAGAACCAAATTAACCAATTTTCCCCAGCAGTGCTAAATAAATACAGGGTGGGCCATTTATATGGATACACCTTAATAAAATGGGAATGGTTGGTGATATTAACTTCCTGTTTGCGGCACATTAGTATATGTGAGGGGGAAACTTTTCAAGATTATGCTCTACACGTCATGGACTTTGATGCCTATGACCTTCGGACACGATCGTAAAGAGGACGCCACAACGATAGTCACACACTTCTCACCCTCTTCTCCCAACGTAACTGTTAGGTTGTGTTACCCGTCGTGTAACTTGTGTAAAATATTCACCAGTCTTTGAACATTTATTGAGTACTTTCTTATTTCAATGCAATTTTGGTTCGTGTGGTAACAAAAACAAAAACTTTAAGTGTTATTCAAACTACACAGTGTACTGGGAGAAGGATAACCTTTTTTGTTTTCAACCTAAGTTTTACCGGCTGAAGTTTTACCGGAGGTACCAGTGGTGGGTAGAACTTTTCAAAGGGGGAGTGTATATGATTACACGGCGTTTGTCCTTCAATTATAGTGGTTGGTAAGGGT
>BLSH010040768.1:272718-301048 GCA_018402905.1 Glandirana rugosa
GGTTAAGTCTCTATAAAGCGATGGAAGTCGAATTCGTGAAAAAACTAGGTACGTTTGCTTAAGCTGAAGGTAGCGAAATATCTCTGAATTGGGGAGATCAAAGGAGTCTTTTATCGTTTGGAATGACATGAATTTGTCTGAGACAAAAAAGGAGTGTGCCCTAAGTAAGTCTGCATTCACCCATTTCGAGAAGGAGTTTGGAGAGACCCAAGCTGGGTAGAAAGTGGGGTTATGGAGATAAGACAGGAGGGGATTGTGTATGGATTGTAATTTAAATTTAAATTTAAGAATGTCCCATATGTGGAGAGAATGGCAGGTAATAGGGTTAATGATTTTCCCTCGATCTTTGTGTGCAAGCCAGAGTATATTGGCGACAGAAAGGGGGCTACAATCCACTGCCTCCAGTGACACCCAGAGGGGAGTTTCACTGGAGGTGTGGTACTTAGTCAGTGTGGCTATCTGTGCTGCTTGGTAGTATTTCTGAAAGGAAGGAAAAGCCAGACCCCCCCGTGTTTTGTATTGGAAGAGAACAAGCTTAGAGACGCGAGGTCTGGTGTTGTTCCAGGTGTAAGCTAGGGCTCTCCGCTGCAGGATGCGGAGAAAGTAGGCGGGAATAGAGATGGGGAGAACTCTAAAGAGGAACAAGATCTTGGGTAGGATGACCATTTTAAGTACGGTGATACGACCTAGCCAGGAGATAGGAAGAGTGGACCAAGACTTCATTAGTCTCGTGATATGGGAAAGCATTGGGGGGTAATTGGCGGCAAAAAGATCAGTGAGGGCTGGAGTTAATTTAACACCCAAATAGGGTAGGTTGTGTCGGGCCCAGGAGAAGGGTAAAACTTGTTGGAGTTGCTCTTGGAGGGAAGGGGATCTGCGATTTTTAGCGGTACTGCGATATTGGGGCGGACATGTTGGACCATTTTGACACTTTTTTGGGACCAATGACATTTATACAACGATCAGAAATGTAAATATCCACTGATTACTGTATAAATGTCACTGGCATTGAAGGGGTTAACCTGCAGGGGGAGATCTAGGGGTTAACTGTGTTCCCTGGGTGTGTTCTACCTGTGGGGGGGGGGGGCTGGGCTGTTATGGGCATAAGGGA
The DNA here is from genome assembly GCA_018402905.1 of Glandirana rugosa. Lineage (NCBI taxonomy): Eukaryota > Metazoa > Chordata > Amphibia > Anura > Ranidae > Glandirana > Glandirana rugosa. The sequence continues at coordinate 273,830 of BLSH010040768.1, forward strand.
TCTAACTGATCCCAGTGACAGGGATCAGTAGATCTCCTATGCCCCCACTAACAGAGCGAGGAACCGCCGTGTTTACATCGGCGGTTTCCCGCTCTTTTGCTGTGGCCGCTCATCGCGGCTCGCCGGCGGACATCGGGTCCGCCCGAGCCGTGGGCACACTCCTCGGGAGTACATCCACCCGCAAATCGTCGCTTATTTACGGCGATTCGCGTGACGCATATACACTGCCGCTGTGAATATACGGTAGGCAGTGTGGAAGTGGTTAAAGTGATTTTCAGTTTTATTGGTGATCCAACAGGTATGGCACCTACATATTTACATTGGTCCATGTAAAAACTGCCACACCTGGAATTCATCTTTAAAGGGGTTGTAAAGCCTCACGGTTTTTCACCTTAATGCATTAAGGTGAAAAACCTTTTCTTTTACAGCAGCCCCCCAGTTTACTTACCTGAGCCCGATCGTTCCCGCGCCAGGGACAAACCTAGCAGCTCCAGCCGCAGGCTCCGGTCCTCAATGGATAGATTGATAGCAGGGAAGCCTTGCTTTTAATCAAATGTGGTGACACGGGAGCCGGGGGGTGGGGCTGAGTCCTGCTGTCTATGTCAAGGGACGTAGATGCAGGACTCGGGAGCGCGCCCGCACGAGTGACCCCTGTATATCAGGATTTTATAATCTCTTGTACAGTAGAATTCAGACTGGGAGAGCGAGCGCAGGGAGTTAAAAAATGTAACTACAGATAGGAGGGAGAGCAAGAGATGAGTCCATCAGTGTGCTGCATCTACTGTATTTCACTGTCCAGTCACCTACTGGGGAAGGGACAAGACCTAGATGTACCTTTCACTGCATTTGAGAAATATCAGGCTGTACTGAAGGGTAGGGCTGTGTAAATCTTAGAAATGAATTGACAGACACACTAATCCTTTGGCAGGCAATGAAGGTCTCGTATACGTATTTCATCTGTCTGGAGTTCAGTTTTTAAGTTATTGTAAATGTCTTTTTTTTAATAACTTTTTTATAGAAGATTTAAAAAGAAATAAAAAAATAAGAAACAGTTACAATGTAAGTGCCGACTGTAAAAAAAAACAGCAGACAAAGCATTGAATAAACTGACAGAACAGCTACCCAGAGGCAGTAAGGATAGAACAATTGTACATACAGTTGACTCGCGATGTCCGAGCAACAGCAAGATAAATTTGCTAATAAGCCTATTAGGGGATATGCTTAATTAAAGATGGATGCGTCAGAGAGAATATTCAGTGTGCACATTTCATCGTGTGACATAAGAAGCAATGTTTGAATGAGAAAGGTAGGAACGCTGATTGCAAGACTAGGTATGGAAGTTAAGTAGAAAAATAGATGAATAGTAGTAAAGGGAATAAAGCTAGGGGAAGTAACAATAGAGAGAAGAGAAATAGGAGAAAGTTGCCAGTAAGCGTTGATACAAGGGCAATACCAGGATATCTGTTGGATAGTTCCAAGGGCTTTTCGACAGCTCCATCATCTGTCAACAGCAGGGGAATATAGAATGTGTAGGTTGTCTGGAGGGTAGTGCCAGAGGAAAAGTATCTTGTATTGGTTCTCTTTGTACAGCATACAAATCAAACACTTGTCAGCTTGAGATCATATTTGTTGCCATGTCTTCGGGGGCAATTCCTCTCCCAGTATTTGTTCCCTTTTTTGCTTATATGGGTGTTTGAGAATATATTGAGGAGTTGTCATTGAAACTTGTAACTTTTAAATTTGTGAAATGAACCTTTTGCTGAATGGACCTCCCAAGCACGTTTTCTCAAACAGTGTTAATTTAGGTAATTCATGTGAGCCAGTCAAGGATTGGCCGTAATGACGTATCATGCCTGTAAGTATCCAGAGAAGGCATGCTTAGGGAGAGCTAGAGCGTTTCGGAGATCTTGGAATGGCCTTAAAACCCTTGTTCTAGCATCCACATGATGGCCAAAGTGGCATAGGCCCCTTTCTTTTCAAACATGAGACATATTTGAAGATAGGCTGGAACATCTGGAGTGAATAGAAAGGATGTCACAAGAGACGCATTTTTTGTTAAGGGATGGTGGCTTTGAATTTGGCACCAGAAGGTATAAATAAGCTATGGGTCGTGGGAAGCCAAATAAAGGTACTGAGACACTGGAGCTCCATAACAAAGTGTTTAAGTGGATGAGGGTCATCCTAAACTTTCAACTTTGGTCCACCGATGAAAAAAAAATTGCAGACTAAGCCAAGAAGCCAAGGGTTTCAGTTGAGCTGCTAGGTAATATTTGGAGACATTTGGAAAAGATAGGCCTCCCTAAAAGTGTGGTGCAAATGAATCAGACCTGGAAACTCTGGGCAAATTTAAGGAGATTGTTCTGGAGAGACTTAAATTAAGAGGAAGGGATCGGTATCAGCAGCGTTTCATATAGATGTAGTCATTTTGGTATAAGAGAGGGATATGTTTTCCTTATACAGAGTGTCAAACGTGTCATAGGTGGGCATCAGCTTTACTCCTAGATATTTTAGTGTAGGAGTAGGTATTTTAAAAAAAAATAACAAACGGGGTATACTTACCTGCTCTGCTCTGGTTTTACATAGAGCAGCCCTGATTCTCCAATTCTTGGGTCCTCCGTCGACACTCCTGGCTCCTCCCCCCTGCTGAGTGCCCCCAGTAGCAAGCAGCTCGCTTGATCCCAAGCCACACTCTGTGGGGGTAAATTTAAAACTCAAGCGTGCAAAATCTGGTGCAGCTCTGCCCAGAAACCAATCAGCTTCCGGGTTTTATATTATCAACGCTTAACTGAACAAGCTGGAGTTAGAAGCTTATTGGCTGCCATGCACAACTGCACCAGTTTCTAAGTGCTCCAGTTTTAGTAAATCTCCCCCGGGGGATTCCATAGACACACACAGCATGGGTCGCCTGCCCTGCTTGCTGGCTGTGATCGACAGCAGCAGGAGGCAATGGCTCCCACTGCTGCCTCTGCACAGCACTGGATTGGAATCAAGCTCAAGTAAGTATAAGGGGGGACTAGGGGGTTGCTGGACACAGAAAGATTTTTGCCTTAATGCATGGAATGCATTAAGGCAACAAATCTTAAACCTTTACAACCACTTTAAAGTAGTTCTAAACCTTAAGGAGGTATTAAACCAAAAAGAAAACATCTATTATTCTGTAGCTTACCATTACCTACATGTGGTGGCTGCAATCGTTGTTTTGGGGGGGATTTTTACCATTATTTTCTTCTGGCAATCCAGCCAGCAAATGTGTTATTTTTCAACAGAACAAGTTCTCCTGCAAATGTTTCAGTTAGAGCAGTGTTTCTCAACCTTTTTTCAGTCAAGGCACCCTTTAAATATATGGACAATTTCAAAGCACCCTTCAAAATTATGGACAGTCTCAAGGCTCAATGCACCCAATTCTAAAATGTAAAAAAAATTCTAATAGTTTTACATAATGTGGCAGTATCGACACACGTAAGATACCTAGCATTAGAGGTGATTTATTCTTACAAAACAAATACACTTTTGCACAGTAGTACCAACTAGTATCCCAATGTTTCTCTTCTCCCTTAGGTTCTCTCCGTCACTCAGCTAATGTGACCCCAGTGTTGACGAAGGGGGGGGGGGGGGGCAGGGGAGGGTAAAACAAGGATGCTGTGCAGGCGATCAACACCCTTCTTATCAACACTGATGACATTACTGGATGTTAGGATGTCAGTGGCTGGAAGGTTGAAATGGTACACAATAAAACCTGTGGCTTTGTGTAACTAAAAGGCAGGCTTGATCTACCTGTTAGAGTAGAGGGGTGAAACAAACCATTTACCAGTGACAGAGGTGCCTACAATGATCAGATTTTATTTATGTAAACATTTTTATCTCAAAATGTAAAAAACTGTTGCTTTGACTGCCTATAAAGTGTTAGCTGGAGTTTGGCTTTCAATGTGTTAGTGTATCTAAATCCCCCCCGGACTGACAATGGTGCTGCCCAAAGGTACCGACTGTGCTCCTTCATCCAGAGTGGGGGCACTCTAATACAGGAGGTGTGTTACTGGCCAGATCACCAGGTGAAAACAGAGGGAAAAAAAAGCCTAAAATAGAAAAGTAATGCCGCCACCACATCTAATGATTGGTAAGCTGCAATATATTACATTTTAGGTTTAATACCGCTTTAACTGAATCATATTTAATATTCTATTAACAATAAACGATTGCCTTTTTATCATAAAAGTTGATTGCAAAGCAGGAGCACTTTTGGGAAACGTTTTTGCCAACATTCATGGCAAGATTATAAGGTGTTTGTGTAATGAAAACTCTATATTTAAAGCTAAATTCTGGGGGGGGGGGGGGGAGAAGTATGAAACATGTAGTGCTGCACATACAATTTATTAATCTTTCTTTATTTTTTTCTTCTATTGCTTTTAGTGATGAGCTGAACATACTTGGGTTTAGTTCAAGGTGGGTTCGGCGAACATTATCAGTGTTCGAGTGACATGCAGGAGGTCCCCTAGTTACAAACATCGGACTTACAAACGACTCCTACTTACAAACGCAGGGAGACAACAGGAAGTGAGAGGAAATCTCCCCTAGGAAGGGAAATTCACTCCTGGAAGAGTTATTATGGGAAAAAGATGTCTCCACTGATGCTTTATCACCAATCTTTGTTTCCACAACAACCCAAAATGTTCAAAATCCAATTTTCAATTGGACAGGAAGTGAGGTAAAATCTTCTGAACAGGGGCACAGACAGCAAAACAAATGTTACAGAGGGGTTTAACCCTTCACTAAGCTATCCAAAAAATGTAAACATAACTTAAGAAATGTACTTGTTCCAACTTAAATGCAAATTCAACTTAACAGCAAACCTATGGAACCTACGGATCTTGTTTGTAACTAAGGATGGGCTCGGACGTGTTTGGAACCGAGCGTGCCAGAGCCCGCCAGGAAGTGAACCCTGCACTGCTCTAATCACAGGCAGTGAGACGTTTCCCTGATGCGTGGCTGCAGCGATCAGGGAAACGTCTCACTGCCTTTGATTAGCACAGTGCAGGGTTCACTTCCTGGTGGGCTCAGGCACGCTCTGTTCCGAACAAGCCCAAGCCCATCCTTATTTGTAACCCAGGGACTGCCTGTATCAGAACCCCACTGAGGTAAATGGAAGCCAAATATTAAAAAAATAGGTTATGGTCATTTTCTAGGTTAATAGGCAAGAGATTATCAAACAAATGTCATGGGGGCTTGGCATTGCCCTGGAGAACATATACCAAAGAAAAATTTTTTACAGAGAGCAGTGATTTTAGTAATGCTTAAAGTAAAATATTTAAAACGCAAGATTCCAATAAATAACATGCCTGGTGAATGCCTTGACCCTGCCTGTCAAGTTGTGCATCTGTACACTATATAGCCTTCTACATTAAGACTGATATTTTACAGGTTCCCTGCTGCCCCTTCCCCCTTCATTTTGTGGGCATGTGGCCTGGCATGGTTTAGGGGGGAGGATGGCACTTGCTTCTTGTCCTTTTCCCTGCCTGTAAAGCTGCATGCTCAGATAAGAGTCTGGTATGTTTTTTTTTGGGGGGGGGGGAGGGGGGGCATGTGCTTTTTTTCTTAACTTTTAAGTGGAGATCCCCCTTAAAATCCAGGCTCATGCCATTCATTTTTTAAACTAACCTTGGTTCCTCTAAATGGCCAGGAAATCTCAGCCATGTAAGTGAATCGGGGCGGTGATGTCACTTGTTGTTAAGGACTTGATGGTGCCTTCAACCCCTAGGGTCATTAACCACTTGCCGACGGCTGATCGGCAAATGACGGCGGCCGCAATACAGAGCCAAGTGAGCGCGCGTGCGCCCACTGTGTTGGGGGGGGGGCCAGGGAGCGGGTGCGGCGGCTTCGATTGCCGCGATGCCCCCCCCGGAGTGAATGAACGGAGGTCCGTGTATGTAAACACGGACCCCCGCTCTGTGTGAGGGGGAAGGGCTGTGATCACAGCCTTCCTGTACGTGAAGGCTGTGACCACTTCCCTTCCCCAGCTAGGCAAGCCCCCATACAGTTAGAACACGCCCAGGGAACATAGTTAACCCTTAGCGCGCCCCCTGCAGGTTAACCCCTTCACTGCCAATGGCATTTACACAGTAATCAGTGCATTTTTATAGCACTGATCGCTGTATAAATGCCAATGGTCCCAAAAAAGTGTCAAAACGTTCCGACATGTCCACCCCAATATCGCAGTACCGCTAAAAATCGCAGATCGCCGCCATTACTAGTAAAAAAAATAAATAAATAAAAACCCCAAAAATGAATTCTCATCATCCGTAAACGCGACCACTTTTGCGCAAACCAATCAATAAACGCCGATTGCGATTTTTTTTATCGCAAATATGAGGAAGAATATAAATCGGCCAAAAACGGTGAAAAAAAATGTTTTTTTATATTTTTTTTTTTGGATTTGTATTTTAGCAAAAAGTAAGAAATTTGTGTTTTTTTGCAACATTGTCTCTCTTCTTTTGTTTATAGCGGTGATCAGAAATGACGCAGAGGGGATCAAATACCACCAAAAGAAAGCTCTATTTGTGGGGAAAAAAGGACGCAAATTTCGTTTGGGTACAACGTCGCACGACCGCGCAATTGTCAGTTAAAGCGACGCAGCGCCGAATCGCAAAAAGGGCTCCGGTCCTAAAGCTGGAAAACCTTCCGGGGCTGAAGTGGTTAAAGTGTTACCCCAGCATTTCATATTCCTGATATGTGCCTGCTGTACAATTTACTTGTATGGAAAAGTATCCTGTTCTCTTTGTATTACTTCCTTTGTGTGAAATCCCCGGTATTCCTGCTAGTCCCCTTGCTTTCCTGTTAGAAACTGACCACATTAAGCAGGAGAACACACCATGGTCAGTTCTCTAGCTATGCTGAGAACTCAGCCTGCTCTCCTCCAATGATGAGACTTGTCCTGACAAGCCCCCCTGCACAGCTACTCACTGGAGCGTTCAGTGTACTGTTGCTTCTCCCTCCCTGCGAGCTCTTATGCAGATGAGAACAGAGATTATGTGATCACTTATAAAAAATGAAAAAAAAATTATTTATAATGTTTTTTTTAATATCCATACACACAGTGGCGGCTGGTGTTCCATTTTTTTGGGGGGGCAAACAAACCCCCCCCCCCCCCCAAGTCCATACTTACAGATGGCTTCCCCAGCTTCTCCAGGAAGACAATAGCAAATGTTGATTCTCTAATGTCACAAGTGGGTGGGCTCAGGGAGCAGTGCTCTGCAACCCGAGCCCAACCTTTTTGAAGCCAATTTGAGCCTCAGGTTCTAATCATGTGCGTAAAAAAAAAAAAAAAAAAAAAAAAAAAAAACCTTGTACAAATCTGTGCATCTGGCCCACACATGGAGATTAGGAGGGCGACGCTCCTACGCCCCTTATGGACCGGCCGCTGCTGTATACACAAATGTTTTGCCTTTCATTTCAGTTTTAAACTGAATGGATTGTTTTACAAGGTGATCGTTTACAATCACTTTACCAATCATTGACATCATGAAGCTGTCATGTATAACAGCTCTATACTGTAATACCACTATTTTACATGTTGTACATGTCATACCTGTTCACCTGCTGAACAGGTAAATGTGGGGTATAAACCTTAAGCTCATACCTAATTGATTTTTTTAGTGTGATAAATCAGGAAAATACATCACACGGCATTCATTCATTCACGAGTAAGGAGAGAGGAAGCGGGACACGGATCATTACATACCACAGGCTGGGAGCTCACGCTAGCAGGAGGTGGCTTCAGCAACAATAGGATATGGTGATATGTTTCTGATCAAAATGCGAATGTTTTTATGATACAATGTATGTAAGCAAGTTTTTAAGGGAGAAGGCAAATTTTGTTAATAAAAACGGTTTTACGCTATGAGTCTCTCTCTATATATTTTATATCACTGCAAACACCCAGAGGAATACTAACAAGGGCGGACCCAAACCACGGAGCAGAGAAAGTCTAGAGGGGTTTTCCGGCTCACCTATAAGGAGCAGGACAGCGCTCACAAACAGCAGAGCTGGTAAGCGGGGACCCTGAAGGGGGTGTAAAGTGATAAGGATAATCGGCAATCAGCTAAATAAGAAATATGACAGCAAACAAAACAAAGATATAAAGTGGATAATCGTCTGATACAATTTGTTCAAATGACTCTACACTAAAGGATCAATTTTTTTAGCAACAACTGTTTCACCTATTTCATTTTTTTCATTCTTTTTCATTTTTTATTCAAGTGCAAAACGAACAGCACTACAATAAGACTGTTATATGAATTGTTGCATCTATGGCACGCATTAGCAGAGTTTAAACCAATATATATGTTTATTTTATGCAAAAGGTTTTATATATTGTTGCATCTATGGCACACATTAGCAGTGTTTAAACCGATATATATGTTTATTTTATGCAAAAGGTTTTACATACCCCATGGAAATGCTTTTTATATGAATCTCATGCTAATGTTTTATGCTAAAGTTTTTACCCATAATTTTATTTACACAGAGAGAGATTTAAGAGAGATATATATTAATTGTGTGAAAGGTGTCATGAACATCTGATTCACAAAACCAGAAGTTAAAGGAACAGGAAGTGCAAATAATCAGGAGAGCAACATATACTATTAGTAGTAGCGGCGCTGCTAACTTTGACCAAAGGGTGCACTCAGGTGAACACACAACAGTTAAAGTCCAAACCAGGAAAATACATCACTTACAACTGTTCTATTTTGAATGACCTACTCCAGTGGTTCTCAACCCTGTCCTCAAGTACCCCCAACAGGCCATGTTTTGTGAAATTCTCTTAGATAAAATAGCTGTCCAAAATACCAAGCCAATGACTCTGATTTAAAGCACATGTGCAAGATAAAGGAAAACCTGAAAACATGGCCTGTTGGGGGTACTTGAGGACAGGGTTGAGAACCACTGACCTGCTCCATTAGGGTAGGCTGACAGAACTGTGAATTCAAAATTAACCTTTATCAAGTGATTTAACACTTTGATCCTGTAACATGGCAGGGGAGTTTCCGGCTCCCCTGTCACTACCCTTGCAGCTGTCCACACAGGCAGCTTTACAAAGCCCAGAACAGTGGAAAAATAGCAGGCTGGATTGTTTTTATGGTTGCCCCTCCAGCTTGTGTCCCTGGACATGGATGTTGCACTTTGTCTATTGCAATGCAATTGTTCTTCAATAAAACGTTTGGATGATACTTGATCCGTGGTGTGCTGGCAAATATGTTTATTGACCTGTGATACCTCCAGTCTCCAGTTGGCTGTTGCTCCAGGATCCTCTACTACCGTGCCTAATCCAGCAACATGTGCAATCAGAATATTGACAGTGTCTGGAAAGCAAGACATGCTGGGAAGAGAAACATGTCGGATATAAGACAGATCTCGAAAGGCGTGCTTAGACTAAAACATAGCTCCAAGACTCTCAGGGGTACTGTACCCTTGTATGTACAGCAATGACAAAAAAACACATCAACTGTTCTGGCTAGCAGAGTCATGGAGACTGGAGGGAGGGGAAAAGAAATGAGCCAGTGGCTTCTACTGTGCAGGGCTCCATAAAGCTGTATGTATAAAACTGGCTCAGCGGGCATTGCTTCCTCATCTTGCAAGGCAAGAAGTACATTCAGGATGCTATATACTGGACCAGGGCAGAAAGAGTGTGGAGACATCTATTGTTCAGTAGAGAGAGGCAGAACATTTCCACCCATACAGAAAGACGCATGGTGTGCCATACAAGCTCCTCCCTCTAAGCTTCGCTGTGCAAATTCTTCTGTGATGTCACAGGGAATTTTAAGATACAATATATTTACAGTGCAGAGAGGTGAGAAGAAGATTTTTCCTAATTTATTACATGAGTTCAGAGAGAGAACATTGGTAAAATTAATATTGTTATTTGGAGTTTAGTTTTAAAAAGACTGAAAACAACTTTAGAAATTACTTTTTAACGCTTACAGTATATGAGATTTTAGTGATCAAATTAAGATGGACTTTAAAATTTTGTTATACATATGAGGCCAGCATGTTTGGATACATGCTTAGCCCCTAATAATACATTCCAGTACCTGATTCATCCATTTAGCATACATAGAATAGTGCATTATTGATATCAGCTTTATTATAAGATTTACTTGTTTTTGTCTGCTTTAAGAAGTACTGTATATGGTTTGCCAGGGCATTTATCTTTTATTATATAGTCAAGAATTCAAACATTTTTTGGACAAACATAGATCTATACTCAGACAAAATAATAATAATAATAAAATAAATAAATATATGTATAGAAAAGAATCGCCCACCTTTAAAATAATCACATTTTGCTTTGCAGCCTGAACTTAGAACAGAAACTGTTTTTGCTTTATACAGCTGTATTTAGTCAATGCAATTTATAACATCTAAGTGAAAGTTAAAACACCAACAAGTAAAAAAAAAATAAATTCAAATACAGAAAAAGGATCACCCCCTCCTAAAAATGACTTGTCAACTCAATCAGGTGTAGCTCATTGCTTTCTCAATGGCACACAAAGCCATTTGACTTTCACCTGTGATTAGCTGTGGTCATTTTGATTAGCTCAGCATGTAAAGAGCTTTCCTGGAGCATTTTATCCCAGTCCCTGGTAGTGCAACTGAAGCAAACAACCAACTATGGATAGCAAGGCACTGTCAAAAGATCTCTGGGATAAAGTTGTGGACAGGCGCAAGATGGATACAAAAAAAATCTCAAAGGCTTTATCAATGCCTAGAAGCACAATGAAGTCTATTATTAAGAAGAGAAAGGTATTTGGTACAACACAGATCTTCCCTGGATCACGACGTTGCTCCAAACTGGATGAAAGAGCCATGAGGAAACTGGTCAGAGATGCTACCAAGAGGCCTACAGCAACTTTGAAGCAGTTGTAGGAATTTATGATAAAGAGTGGTCATTGTTTGCATGTGACTACAATATTACAAATTCTCCACAAATTTGACTTGTATGTGAGGGTCACAAGAAAAAAGCCACTCCTCAAGAAAAGCCACATGCAGTCACAACTGAGCTTTGTCAAAACACACCTTGAAGATTCTGAGGCCACATGGAAAAAGGTGTTATGGTCATATGAGACTAAAATTGAATTATTTGGCCTCAATAACACCAAACAATATGCCTGGTGGAAATCCAATACAGCTCACCATCCAAATAACACAGTTCCTACAGTAAAGCATGGAGGTGGTAATATCCTGTTATGGGGATGTTTCTCTGCAGCAGGAACTGGAGCACTTGTCAGGATAGAAGGAAGAATTTATGAGGCAAAATACCATCAAAGTCTTTAGGAAAATCTAAATGAAAAACACCAAACAGCGCCAACAGCTGATACAAAATATATCCCACCTACTAAAGGTACTGTGAGATATGTGATAAATGATATAGTGTCAATATAAATCAATATACATATAAATCAATAAATAAAAGGTTCATAAAGTACAAAAAATGATTAAAGTGACTCCGTGCTAGTAGTTGATGAAAAGTGCAAACGTGCTCCAAAAGTGCTCCAAAACATCAATCCAGTGCATGCGGAAATAAAGTGCGATGTGCTGTAACCACTCTTGTTTCCCCACTCACCAGAAGAAGATGACCCCCAGCTTTGCAGTCTGGGGGTCACAAAAAGCTTGATCTGGTGACAATGATACCAGGGACCAGATGATATCCTCCAGGATGGATGAGACTCGATCCTCCAACCAATCGCTAGATATCGGCTAATGGCTCACCAGCAGACTGGTAAGACATGGATCATGGATTGGAGGCTTTATCCCATCGAAAACATAGACCCGTGGCCAATAATGAGATCCGGCTACCAGGTTTACCTTCCAACATGTCAATGACCCAAAGCACACAGCAAAAATGACCACACAGTGGTTGAAGGAGAAAAAGGTGAATGTGCTAGCATGGTTAAGTCAGAGCCCAGACTTAAACCCCTTTGAAAATCTGTGGAATTACTTGAAGATTGCAGTCCACAAATGGTCACTATCAAATTTAACTGAACTTTCTGCAAACAAGAGTGGGCAAATATTGCAATGTCTAGAAGTTAGCAGAGGCATATCCCAATAGACTAAAGAGTGTAACTAAAGCAAAAGGTGGTTCACCAAAATATTGACACAAGGGGGTGATCCTTTTTCCAACTCAGTGATTCTGTTTGTGATTCTTTAAACATTTTTCTGACTTGTTGGTGTTATATCTTTCACTTGGACGTTATCAATGAAGCTGGATAAAACAAAAAACGGTGTCTATCTTCATTTCAGGCTGCAAAGCAACAAAATGTGATTATTTTAAAGGGGTGGGGGGGGGGGGGGTTGATTCTTTTCTATACCCACTGTATGTATATGTATTTTTTTTTAATGGGGCAGACTAGGTGGGCAACTAGATGGGTGTTTTTTTTCTGCCATCACTCTTCTATGTTTTTTTTTTATGTATATTCAAATGTGACAAAGAAATCTTGTTATGTAGTGTGCTTCTTAATCACAAACTATGCATGATACAACACCCTTTGTGTCATTACATAGTTACAAACATAGTTAGTCTGACTGAAAAAAGTCCATCCATCCGTTATTATTAATATTATACAGGATTTATATAACACACCACCCATTTTTGCAGAGCTTTACAGAATAGGAAGGGAGACAGTACTGCTACAATACAATACAAAAAAAAGAGGGCTGGCGCGACCCTGCTCCTGAGAGCTTACAATCTAGATGAATTTTGTCCATTTCATTTATAAGTGATCCACCATGTACCTTTCAGCTATAAGAGCTAAGCTACATGGGCAAATTGAATCTCTCACTGCTGTACAAGGAAACCACCTCTTGGCAATCTCTTATTTGCCACACATTAATCTTAATATATTTTAAAGGTAACTGGCATGAGAAGTTATATCAATCAGTAGAATGAGATTATATCTGTCCAATATTTTTTCTTACACATCGTACAGCATATCGCAACAACTGCAATGTTACAAAGTTGTGAAAGATAAAGGAAGGAAAAAGAATATATAATTACTCAATCTGCCTTTACCTAACACACCCTAACTGAAATAGCTGTTAGTAATCATGCCACAGGAAGCGAAAGTATTGTTCACCAGAGATACTCACTTTTATGGTATATATCCTTTGACTTCTGTAGTGTCAGAAGGTATCCCAGAATAGTGAAGCCAAGCAGCACAGCTAATCCATGCAATGCTGATAGCTTGCAATCAGTGACTAAACACATTGCTCTCTACTCCACCCACATGGCTTTCTCAGAAGGCACAAGTACTCAGTGACACTAGTGTAACCATGCTTTTATACAGCGATTGCCATCAGTACTGCATCTATGCCAGCAAGAGTAACTGTACCATAGGGTATTAAGCAGCAGCCATGCCATATCCTGCAGAATAAGTAAACAAGCATTACCTGTTGTTTTCATGTTCCTTAAAAAACATAACTTTACCTCAGTGCTAATTCAGGCCTGTAGCACCCTCTGCTGAGCAATAAATAATTTGCAATAAGTAGAAAAGAGTATGTGTCGAAAGCAAGGAGTGAGCAAGTTTTACAGCGCTAATTCCTGTTAAACACCCACTAATAGCTCAGCTTTAAGTAGAAAGTGCCAATTCCTAAAAACTCTGCAAGCCTGGCTTGATTTACTGGAAACCAGGCCTTTTCTTTGGTGTTGTGCAAAAAGGGATTGCAAAACAGACAGGTAGAGACAGATATAAAGGCAAGGGAATTGATTTCATTCCCAGCCAATAACAAATAAATGACTCATAATCACAAATAAAAAGGTTCAATTCCTGACACCCGTGTGAGTTTGTATGTATTTAGTGCTTCGATAATATACAAAAATAAACCCTAACAGCTAGATTGAGGAGTTTAACGGTACCACTCCAAAAAATGGGTTAAAATATCAAGTATTGTACAAAAGTTGAAAAAACAAGTAACCACGATTAGGACTCATACATAATTAATCAAGTACACATAAATGACGCAATACGATACTGTTTGGTTGTTTCCTTGTCAACCCTATAGTGGATGGGTGATGGGTTGCTGTGACTTTGATAATGTCTAAGGCTGGGTACACACCTATGCGAATTGGATGCAGCTTAAACCGCATCCAATTCGCAAGACACTTGAAAACACATTGCTTTCAATTTGTCCTGTTCACATAGGTGCGGTGCATTCTCAGTCCGCATTGCACAGAAAACGTGTGCGTTTTCTGTGCAATGAGGTGTGAATTCCCAGCCCATTATGTTCAATGGAAACGCATCTGACACGTAGATGTCTTCCGCATTGAACGGGGATCTTTCCTCCTGCTCACTGCACCTCCCCTCTTCCTCCCCGGGCAGCTGCTGCACTGCAAGAACGGACAGGTCCTTCTCACAGGAAAACAGGCTGGAATTTGCACCGCAATGGTGTGAATTCAGCCTTAGATATTTTTTTTTTCTACTATCAATCCACTGCAATGCCAGTTACACAAAGTCAGGGGAACTTAAAATGGCCTGCACCAGATTAAAAAATCTTTACATGCGGCAGATTTCGGTTAGTTCTTAATAGCGCCATTCTTACAAAGTGGCACTATAACTGCACCTCATTCAAAAATAATTCTCTCCATTTCATAGATAATGACACTGGAGGTAATTAAATGATAAGTTCACCATTTATATAATAATAATAAACGCACATATTTTTCCAGGCAAAAAAAATGTGCAATTATTTTTTTTACACTGGAGCCTGTAAGTGTCCATTCACACAGGGGCGGTTTGCTCTCCGACTTGAGTCGCCTCAAGTCGCCCCAAGTTGCTTGACCTTTGAAATCCCATTGAAATGAATGGGAACCGTCTTAATGTACAATACTGAAATTGGAGCGACTTCAGAAAATGTTCCTGCACGACTTCTAGGTGACCTCTATCCGACTTGTGCCTATAGAATTGAATAGAAGTCGCCTCCAAGTCGGATCCCCCATCTAAATGGAAGCGACTTTACAGTTAAAAGAGTAGAATTTATCTTTAGGCAACCCCTTCCCTCCCTGCTCTGACTGACCACAGGCAAAGTCGCCTGGCATAAATCATGTTGTAAAGTCGCCTGAAGTCCCTGAAGTCACGCTGAAAGTCACGCTGAAAGTCGCGTTGTCAGTCGCCTAGCAAATTCCTCCCAAGTCATATCGCCACTGTGTGAACGCAGGCTAAAGCATAGATCCCAACTGTCTCTGATTTGGAGGGACTGTCCCTGGTTTGGAACAAAGTCCCCCTGTCCCTCTTTCCTTCTCATGTGTCCCTCATTTTGATCTGATTTATATAGTTATAAGTAAAATGCACTATTTATCTTTCAGAAAGTGTTTTACAGTGCTAAACCTTTCATTCAATTTCTAAATTGCTACATTTGTAAATCTCAAAAGCCAATATAAAGGAATAGAAGTGGTAAAATAGCACTTGGGGGGGTTAACTAATCAATTTTTTAATATAATTCTGCTTTAACCACTTGGCAATCAGTCACGCTGATATACGGCGGCAGGTTGGCACGATCCTGCAAATCGCCGTACCAGTAAGGCGGTTCGTTTAAGGGATCTAGGGGGCGCGTGCGGCGCCGGAGCCGATGAGCGTGGCCTGCGCTTGCGATGTCCTCCGGCCACCCGCATTCGCTCCTCAGAGAGCCAGAACGGGGATCTGTCAATGTAAACAGACAGATCCCTGTTTTGACAGGGGAGTGTAGAGAGATCGTCTGTTCCTAGTGATCAGGAACAGCGATCTCTCTCCTCCTCCAGTCAGTACACTCCCCCCACAGTTAGAAACACCTCCCAGGGAACACATTTAACCCCTTGATCACCACTAGTGTTAACCCCTTCCCTACCTGTGTCATTTATACAGTAATTAATGCATTTTTATAGCACTGATCATTGTATAAATGTTACAGTCCCACTAAAAATCTCAGATCACTGCCATTACTAGTAAAAAAAGAAATAAATAATAAAAATGCCACAAATCTATCCCTTATTTTGTAGATGCAATAACTTCTGCACAAACTAATCAATATACGCTTATTGTGATTTTTTTTACCAAAAATATATAGTAGAATACATATTGGCCTAAACTGATGAAGAAATTGTGTTTTTTACTTTTTTTTGGGATATTTTTATAGCAAAAAGTAAAAAATATTGCTATTTTTTTTCAAAATTGTCAGCATTTTTTTGTTTATAGTGCAAAAAATAAAAACCGCAGAGGTGATCAAATACCACCAAAAGAAAACTCTATTTGTGGGAAAAAAAGGACATCAATGTTATTTGAGTACAACGTCGCACGACCGCGCAAACGTCAGTTAAAATGACACAATGTCATATCGCAAAAAATGGCCTGGTCATTAAGGGGGTAAATCCTTCCGGGGCTGAAGTGGTTAAGGGGGCATAACAGGGGGTGTGTCCTATGCCTACATACTTTGCTAAAAAGTTCCCATCTCAAAAAGTTGGCGGGTATGGTAAAGCATTGCACCTGTTATGAGCAGATTGTCGGTGCAATGCCATGATCCTACAGACTCTCAGTACACTGTCTGCCCATGCCCCCGATACAGGCAGGCAGTTAATGAGTGTCAGAAAGAATCAATGAACAACGAGAGCTCTCACCAATGCCATTGAGAACTGCAAGCCATCGGCAGCATTGGATGATGGTACTTGTAGTCCATTCATTCACAGAACTTTGTGAATGAATGATGCAGCCATGTGGGCACTCGGCATGGCCTCGCTGTTTTTAAACTGTGACATTGGATGTGGGGAGACGACAGAGGGGGGAATCCGGTGGAGAGGAAGCAGAAGCTGGAACATGTTACATGTTTCACCCTAAATATGGGTAAAACATGTAACATGTTCCAAAGGTGACAGGAAGAGTGCCTGTCTGTGTATGCTGTGTAGCAGGCGTATATTTGCTCCTATTATCCCTTCCGCTTACCATGTGTCCCTGGTTCTTAAAATAAAGCTAAAATAATGTTAAAATAAAGCTAAATGCAAAATTTGAACATTTGCAAGCAGACAGGCTATTTATCACTGAAAAGACATGGAATAAAAAGTCTACCTGGCTGCCCACAGTCTTTCTTAAGATGTTCACTGAGCTGTTCATGCATGGCCCCTGTATTCCGGGGTGAATTATATCTGCACAGGAGTGAAGGCATCCTCTGCTAGCCAATCAAGATGGTCTAAAATCGGCATTGCAAAGAGGCAAGGCAAAAGATACTGATGCCGGTTAAGGACCCCTCGTGGACGTCAGACTGTTAGGCCTCAATCATGCACACTGAGGCGATAAACGGACGTTCAGGGGCATTTGGACATTTTTTCCAGCTGCCCCTGAACTCATTTAATGTTATCTTATCAGTACATTTACACAGGGTCGTTTAAGGTCGTTTCCAGGCAGTTGCGTTTTGAGGCTTTTTTTGGAATGCAAAAAAACGGATTCAGAAGCCAATTCAGAGGCATTTGAAACGCCAAACAGCTTGTAAACACTGCTAAACGTACCAAAATGTGGTAACTCGCGTCTAGGAGCATTTCATTTACAGGCGTTTCCATTTTTTTTAAATATTTTTTTTTCAAAAATGCTCCTAGACGCGAACGCGGCAAAACGCCACTAAACGCGGCAAAAGGGGCGTTTTAGACACTGGCTTCAAGTTGTCAAAAAAAATCGTTCAGGGTAGTTTGAAAAAGTGTCCTGTGTGCATGGAGCCTTACAGGTAAGTACTGACAGTTTATTTCTGCTTTAACCACTTGCCGACCACCCGCCGTGGCTTGACAGCGGCAAAGTGGTTCTTTATCGCAAACCGAGAACGAGCATAGTGAGCGCGCGCACCACCGGTGGCACGCTCGCGCGCTCACTGTGTTCCTGGGGGGCCAGGCTACCCGTGATGGCTCCCCCCAGAGTGAGAGAAAGGAGGTCCGTGTAAGTAAACACAGATCTCCGTTCTGACAGAGGGGGAAAGGATGTGATCACAGGCTTCCTGTATATGGAAGCCATGATCACTCCCTTCCTTCTGCCAGCCCAGCCCCCATACAGTTAGAACACATTGAGGGAACACAGTTAACCCTTAGAGCGCCCCCTCCAGGTTAATCCCTTCACTGCCAATGGCATTTACACAGTAATCAGTGCATTTTCATAGCACTGATCGCTGTATAAATGCCAATGGTCCCAAAAAAGGGTCAAAATGGTCCGACATGTCCGCCGCAATATCGCAGTACTGCTAAAAATTGCAGATCGCTGCTATTACTAGTAAAATATTAAAAAATAAATGAAAAAACCCCTTAAATTAATTCTCATCATTCGTAAAGGCGGCAACTTCTGCGCAAACCAATCAATAAACGCAGATTATGATTTTTTTTACCAAAAATATGAAGAAGAATATAAATCGGCCAAAACCGATGAAAAAAAATGTTTTGGATTTGTATTTTAGCAAAAAGTAAGAAATATTGTTTTTTTTTTTGCAAAATTGTTGCTCTTTTTTTTGTTTATAGCGGTGATCAGAAATGACGCAGAGGTGATCAAATGCCACCAAAAGAAAGCTCTATTTGTGGGAAAAAAAGGATGCTAATTTTGTTTGGGTACAACGTCGCAGGACCGCGCAATTGTCAGTTAAAGCGACGCAGTGCTGAATCGCAAAAAGTGCTCTGGTCCTAACGTGGGAAATCCTTCCGGGGCTGAAGTGGTTAAGGGCAGTGTTGGATTTGCAGTCGACAGTCTCCTAACAACCAATGACACTGCAGTGGGTGGAGCCTGATGGGATAGCTGAAAAAATAGTTTCCCATCAGGTTTGCTCTTTGTAATTGACAGCAGGCAGTGGGCTGATTCTATATCCAATAGCAGGCTGACTATTGGCTGTTGATCTGCCTGCTATCAATCACAGGGGGAGTGGACCTGATCAGGAACTAATGTCTCTTAATCCCTATCAGTCTCCGCCCACCCAGCTTCAGCTGCTGCACTATCTGTGTGGCTAAGTAGGGAACCCAGCTGCACTGAGGATAGAATGCTTGCCTCTGGTCTTAGTGCGCCTCCACACATGGTGCTTTACCCAGTTGTGTTTCCAACAGCTACATGAATCTCACATCCCACAATCCCACATAGGATCAATGGAATTGTACAGATTAGCTACAACACTCTTTATGAATATCCTTGGGTATATGTCTTGCTCTAATTACGTTATTTTATTCTACAAAAACAATGAGCCTCTTGATTCCCTTTTCCAAAATGTTGTTCAATTATCATTCGTAGGAAATTAATTTTAGGAAGTTGATGCAGCTTTTTGTATTATGTACATATCATGTATTATTGTTGATATTTATGTATGTATTTAATGCATGCATTTGGCATTTTCTCTTAGCTTAGTGAATGTGGTAACAATTAACTTTGGGAATATATACAATTTAGTGCAAGGAGAAAAAGAAAAGAAAAAACACATTTTTGTTTGCAAATGATTTGATAGTGTAAGTCAGCAGGTCAGGAGAGCTTTAACCAGAAGCGTAACTAGAACCCTCAGGGTCCCGTTGCAATAAATTATGAAGGGCCCCCCTGGCCTCTGACTGTGGCCCTTCCCTCTGATTCCGGGGCCCTTTACTCCCATATTGGAACCCTTTATTATAGTCCACCTGCCTGCCATCTTGAGGTCCCCGCACGGAGGTGGAACGCCAGAGCCCAGCCTCAAGTGCAATCTTTGTGACCCTGGTAGTTCCGCCACTGTTGTCGGTAGTTTTTTTATTTTTGTTGTTTTATTTTTTACCATTTTGTTTTATTTATTTATATTTTACAAATTCATTTTTTATTCTTTACATATTTTTTAGGGCTTTGGTGAAATATCAGGGGTCTAAACAGATTCCTGATATCTCACTTTTGAAACAGAGAAAAGGACGGAGGACTGATTTATCAGCTGCACAGAATGAATGGACAGGAATCGCTCTGTACAGAGCTTCCTATTCATTCATAAACTGAGGCATAGTAAACACAGTTACTGATCACTGACTCTACTCATTAGGACAAAGAAGGGGCCGATAAATGACACATTTACTGGCCCCTTCTGCGCTCTCCATCCTGACAGATCCCCTGCAGCACCCAGTGGGGGGTGGGAGGTGGAAAACCTGCAGCGCTGGGGGCCTGGGGGGCACACAGGGGCCCAGGGCAGAAGGACAGGGATAGGGAGGCAGCGGGAGTGGCAGGTGGAGGAACCAATGCCCTCCATTTCCCTCCTGTATCTGCTGAATGTCTGCGGGAGGGAGAAGAGGAGAATCCAGCATTCAGCAGCTACATGGAAGGATCGGTTGCTCTACATGCCACCACTTTCCTATTCAGGCGTACGGGGGGGGCACATGGGCCCCCTGGAGCATGGGGCTGGGTCGTAATGGCGACCCCTGTATGTACACCCCTGGCTTTATCTCATTCATTAAGCTAAGGGAAAATTCCTGTACAAAGTGATAATTCCCTTGTACAGTGAACAGTCTATTTGCCTTATGTAAATCAGAACCGTGGCATTGCTTCCTGCTAGCTTCAAAGTGTTTCTAATATAAGCTACAAGACTAGCCAGAGGCTAATAGCATTTAGCATTTTAATGCTTTTTGTTGGTCACTGTAATCACTTTTACAAGATACCATGAACGTTTTGGTCAAAATAATTGTTGTCATGCATCCTTCAATATATTTATTTAATTTTTTATTGCAGGTATTTAAACAGCACAGACAATTAATGCAGTGCTTTACATAATGTACATTCATGTCAGTCCTTTCCCTCAAGGAGCTTACAATCTAAGGTCCCTATGTCACATGCATACATACACATACTAGGGCCAATTTATAATGGATCCAAAGGAAACCCACGCAAGCAGAGGGAAAACATGCAAACTTCATGCAGAGAGTATCTTGAACAAGATTTGAACCAGGGGTCTTAGTGCTGCATGACAGAAATGCTAAAACATTTGTGGTAAAACAATGTAAAGCAGTAGTTATCACTGATGCCTTGTAGTACTGTATAGTCTTATGATAAATTCCCACAATTCACAAAGTAAATTGGAGCATTAAATACAATTACAGAGACTTCAGGCAATTCTCCCTGGGAAATAAATGCAAATAAGGTCTTTTAGGTAAAATTGATTTCTACATAAGTGTATTTCTCATTCACTGGATTCTTAATGCATCCTTTTTTTCTGCAAGCTGACCACAACTACTAGATCCAGGAGTCTGAAACAGGAGTCAGCAAAATGAGTGATTTCTTAATCCCAAAGGGTATGGCATTTCCGCTCACATCCACTCAGTCGTATAACACTTATTCCTAGAGTTTTCTCTCTTTATTTACTCATGTAATCAAAACTGTACAGGTAGGTAAAGTATATCTAAGGCCAAAACATATTTCTACTTTTGGAAAGAGTAGGCAATGATTATATTCCCTTTCAGATTTTTGATGTCTCCTATTGAGGAGATTATCCTACTTGTCCTAAAGACACAACAGAAAGTAAGAGGAAATTTCTCCAGAGTGAGGGTCTTCTCATACACATTTATCACTGGGACAGGTGTCCCTGTTGGAAGATTTCCCTTCCTCTTCTGTTCTGGTGACAGCTGTAAAGTTGTAGTTTCCCACTGATTTTTGTCCCAGTAACAAAAGATTAAAAAAGATTATGATATGCCCCAGTGGGGACACAGACAGCAATAAAAACCTAACACGGGTTCCAGCCCTCCCCCACTGTATCTTAAACTAAAATGGAAAAACGTTTGATTTAGATACACTTTAATAATCTTCTTTCAAATTTTAAATTATTATTACAGGTATTTTTATAGCATCATCAATTTACACAGCGCTTTATTTTATATATATATATACTGTACCCAGGGCCGGCCCTACCATGGGTCCCAATGGGTCCATTGAACCCAGGCAGCACTTTGAGAGGGGCAGCAAATAGAACCACGGCCGCCTCTCCTGTTCTATTTACCCAGCAAATTGGCAACCAAAATTTTTTTTTGTGTCCTATAATTTTGCACACAGACAAGGTGCTGTTGCACATAAATCTGACTTTTGTGATAAATTTAATTTTAATTATCATGATATAAAATAATGGATGCGGGGGCCTTTTGGTAGGCGTGATTTTTTTTTTTGGGGGGGGGCAGCATTTCATTCTTGGACCCAGGCAGCACTGTCTTGGGCCAGCCCTGACTGTACATTCACATCAGTCATCATCCTTGCTCTCGAGGAGCTTACATTGTAAGATCCCTAACTCACATTCATACATACAAATACTAGGGCCAGATTAGACAGGAGCCAATTAACCTACCAGCATGTCTTTGGGTGGGAGGAAGTTGGAGTAGCGGTAGGAAACCCTCGCAGGCACAGGCAGAACATGCAAACTCCTGGCAGGTAATATTCTGGTTGGGATTCAAAACTAATGACCCCAATGCTGCTGGGCGGAGGTGCAACCACTTAGCCACTGTGGTTAGATTTGATATATGTGTTTTTTAAAAGACTGTAATATTTCCTAGGTCAAGCACTGTTGTTAATGGAACATACTTATGGGCCCTGAATAATATATTACTCTATATAAATATAGTGTTTATTGACTAACGCACATTTCATAACAATTAGTTCCAATTTCTGCCCTAAAATCAACACTGCTTTGGTATATAGTATAAAAATGTCTGCTGGTACTTTGAAAATTTACAGCTTGGCCAAGCATACCACACAAGTGTATATGCACATTTAATAGATATAAATCCCCTAAATAATAATGGAATTGCTTTTCCTGTATTAACCACTTGACCTCCCGAAGATTTACCCCCCTTCATGACCAGGCTATTTTTTGCTTTTTTGGAACTGCGTTATTTTAACTGAGAATTGTGCGGTCATGCAACTCTGTATTCAAACAAAATTTATACCATTTTTTCCCTACAAATAGAGCTTTTTTAGTAGTATTTATTATCAATCAACTGTGTTTACTCTTTGTAAATCATAACGACAACAGAAACTACCCAAATGACCCTGATCAAAAGTATGCATACCCCAGGTCTTAATACCCTTTAACATCAATGGCAGCTTAAAGTCTTTTGTGGTATTTGTGGATGAGGCTCTTTATCTTCTCAGATGGTAAAGCTGCCCATTCCTCTTGGCAAAAAGCCTCCAGTTCCTGGAAATTCTTAGGCTGTCTTGCATGAACTGAATGTTTGAGATCTCCCCAGAGTGGCTCAATGATATTGAGGTCAGGAGACTGAGATGGCCACCCCAGAACCTTCACTTTATTCTGCTGTAGCCAATGACAGGTCGACTTGGCTTTGTATTTTGGATCATTGTCATGTTGGAATATCCAAGTGCGTCCCATATGCAGCTTCCTGGCTGATGAATGCAAATGTTCCTCCAGTATTTTTGATAAAATACTGCATTCATCTTGCCATCAATATGAACAAATTTCCTTTGCCTTTGTAGCTCACACATCCCCAAAACATCCACAATCCACCTCCGTGTTTTACAGGCCTTGGTGACTCATCTCCAAATGTAGCGCAAAATTTTGGTCTCATCATTCCAAATGATTTTGTGCCAGAAAGTTTGAGGCTTGTCTCTGTGCTGTTTGGTGTATTGTAAGTGGGATACTTTGTGGCATTTGCATAGTAATGGCTTTCTTCTAGCGACTCGACCATGCATCCCATCTTTCTTCAAGTGTCTCCTTATTGTGCATCTTGAAACAGCCACACCACATGTTTTCAGAGAGTCCTGTATTTCACCTAAAGTTATTTTTGGGTTTTTCTTTGCATCCTGAACAATTTTCTTGGCTGAAATTTCAGTTGGTCTACCTGGTTTGGTTTCAACAGAACCACTCATTTTCCACTTCTTGATTAAAGTTTGAACACTGCTGATTGGCATTCTCAATTCCTTGGATATCTTTTTACATCCCTTTCCTGCTTTATACACTTTAACTACCGTTTCCCACAGATCCTTTGACAATTCTTTTGCTTTCCCCATGACTCAGAATCCAGAAACATCTGTGCAGCACTAGATGGAAAAGAAGGTGTGACTTTCTGAAGTATGTTAAGGAGCCCTGACCAATCCCCAACCTGGATTGGCAGGGGGCAGGCCTCCTTAAATACTGTGGTCTGCCCAGCTGGGGGGAAGAGAGTGTTGGGTGGAAGAGTGAAGATGTAGCAGAGGTTGCTGAGGCCTCTCCCGGGAGTGAGCCCCCAGTCTGGGGGGGTTGACCTTGAGGCCTGGTGGTTTGGGTGCAGCCAGGAGTGGAGAGAGTCCCTGGAGCGGCACAAGGGAGCAGGAGAGGAACAGAGAGGCTACAGGAAAAGCTCTTTAAAGGATCCACCGGTGCGGTGAGTGACAGACTCTGGGAGCTGGAGGAGAGGACTGGAGCAGGCTGGGAGGAGACAGTGGATGGTCCATGGAAGGTGAAGGAGCCAGTCAGGGAAGCAGTGTCACTGGACAGTGAGGTAGGCCGGAGTGGCCTGGAAGAGGATGGGCTGGGAGCAGTAGTACATCAAAACCCTTCCCTTCAGGCCTAACAGTGGAAAGAAGCAAGTGTTGTGCAGGAGAGAAATGAAAGAGTGTAACGGTCAGCAAGTTTTAGTGCTGGAGGAAGAAGGAGAATAACAGGCAGCAAGCATCAGTGCTGGATGAAGAAGGAGTGTATATACTGTGGTGTATATAACATGGTCTTGTTTCTTGATCTTTGGGCATCCCGTAGTCGCCCCTACCCTTTCTAAGTTTAACCCCTCAATAAAACAACAAAAACAAAGCACCGGCCTGTTCAGTGACTATGGATGAATGGAAAAGTGTGTGATTGAGGGCATCCCGAACAATTTTCCTGGCTGAAATCTCAGTTGGTCGACCTGACCGTGGTTTGGTTTCAACAGAACCCCTCATTTTCAACTTCTTGATTAGAGTTTGAACACTATTGATTGCCATTCTCAATTCCTTGGATATCTTTTTATATCCCTTTCCTGTTTTATACAATTCAACTACCTTTTCCCACAGATCCTTTGACAATTATTTTGCTTTCCCCATGACTCAGAATCCAGAAACGTCAGTGCAGCACTGGATGAAAGATGCAAGGGTCTGTCAGGTGTCCAGAAACTCATTGACCTTTTATACACACACACTAATTACAAGCAAACAGATCACAGGTGAGGATGGTTACCTTTAATAGCCATTCAAACCCCTTTGTGTCAACTTGTGTGAATGTTATCAGGCCAAAATCACCAGGGTATGTAAACTTTTGATCAGGGTCATTTGGGTAGTTTCTGTTGTCATTATGATTCATAAAGAGTAAACACAGTAGGTTGATAATAAATGGCTTCAGCTAAACACTAACTATGAGTGAAAGAAATGTTTTTGTGTTATCATTCATATTCTCTGAAAAATGGCCAAAAAATCATAAATTCTGCCAGGGTATATAAACTTATGAGCACAACTATATATATATATATATATATATATATATATATATATATATATAGGATTTTTTTTTATACTAGTAAGGGCGGCAATCAGTGACTTATAGAGGGACTGTGATAGTATGGCGGGCAGTCTGACACTAACTGACACTTTGTGGTAACGAGTGATACGAATACATTGATCAGTGCTAAAAATATGCACTGTCGCTGTACTAATGACACTGGCTGGGAAGGGGTTAACATCTAGGGCAATCGATGGGTGTGCCTAACCATTGTTTATGGGTATACTGTGAGGTGCTTTTAATAAGGGATGTGCCTGACAGAACAGAGCTTTGTATTATTTACATTGACAGAGCTCTGTCCTGTCTTTCCCCTCGCTGATCAGCGGGTGCCGGTGGTCACCCAATGGCCGGCAACCGCTGATCGGCCTGTGTTGTGACTAATCATAGCACAGCTGGCACGCGTGCAGCTTGTGCACCCCCTACCCAGAAAAGCAGAATCACACACATATATATATATATATATATATATATATATATAATTTGTGCTCAGCTGACCCACACTGTAGCAGTAAAGTGGTTAACGCACAAAACGTTATATTGTATTTGTTCCCGCAACAGGAAGTAATATGCTTACTGCCAAAATAACCCAAGTTTCACAAGAAATCAATGATGAAATGGTTAAGTCATTGGTAAAATCATTGGAGTTGATTTACTAAAACTGGTGCAGATCTGCATAGAAACCAATCAGCTTCCAGTTTTTTTTTTTTTTTGTCAAAGCTTAATTGAACAAGCTGAAGTTAGAAGCTGATTGGCTACCATGCACAGCTGCACCGGATTCTGAGTGCCCCAGTTTTAGTAGTTTTAGTACAGCCCCATTGTGTGTATATGGTAATATATAATGAATTGAAATCCTTTTAAAAGGAAACCCTTTGTGTTGTACTATTTAACTGCTGAAATTTTATGTTATTGGGTAATTTGTACAGAAAATGCAGATTTTACATGCTGTGAATTATTTGTCCATGGGTTTATCAGTTGTTCTTTGGATATATGACCAGTGTTCCTTCATGTGATGGAATGTTCTGAAGACTGTCAATAACATTCCTGGATTCATATGTGTTAACTTTACCATCCCTCAAAAGCATTTCTTCTCGCCAAGCAATATAGTTATCCTAGAACTGCTTAGGAGAATGGTTTATGCTTACGTAGTACTATTTCTGACTGACTGAGGGAATTTATAAAGTTGAAACAAATGTAATACTGCACAAATTTTTAAAGCCCATCTTTCTAGCTGATACTGCTAACTATTACATGCACAGTCACCGTTCAATGGTTCTAATTTTATCCCATTTTTCTCTTCAAGCTCCACCGACTCAGCTCGACTTCCAACTCTCACAAGACCTTTTACAAGCTCACGTTGAGATTTAACCCGTTTTTGTATTTCTGCAACAGTTCCTTCCAGCAGCTTGGCTACAAATAACCTCACCCTAAACATCGGTTCGACGACCTTCCTTGACAACGTCTTTATGTTTTTGCCCAATTTAGAGTTGCACTCGAACATTTTCCAGAACACTCTCAACCTTCAGCTCGACTCAGCCACCTCGAACTTCTCTTTTTACCCTATTTTAATCTTGGTAACTTGCCACTGACACGTACATTATCAATCGTCATAGTCGATCTTTCTACCCGAAATTTTTAAACACGTCATAATGTAAACAAAGTTGAAATATTTAAGGGAGTCAGTCAGTCTTTATCATGATGCATTCGTATTTGGTAAGAGGATTCGTCAAGATCCTATTGATATAACGAACCGCTCTT
>BLSH010040768.1:310588-325598 GCA_018402905.1 Glandirana rugosa
GTCACTCCCGCGCAACCGCAGGTCACAGAATGGCCCTGAAGAAACGGCACCAAGTGGGCCGTTTCTTCTGTGCGCATGCACCGATAACGTCGGCGCAAGTGTATACAGTGAATATCTCCTAAACTGTGCAAGTTTAGGAGATATTCACGGTACCTACAGGTAAGCCTTATTATAGGCTTACTTGTAGGTAAAAGTGTTTGTAAAAGGTTTACAATCACTTTAATGTATACTGTATAC
The DNA here is from genome assembly GCA_018402905.1 of Glandirana rugosa. Classification (NCBI taxonomy): domain Eukaryota; kingdom Metazoa; phylum Chordata; class Amphibia; order Anura; family Ranidae; genus Glandirana; species Glandirana rugosa. The sequence continues at coordinate 310,826 of BLSH010040768.1, forward strand.
TTGTTTGTGCTCTATTGATATGTCTGAATACTACATTATACCGGTTAATGTAACTTACCCAACCCTTTTCTCTTGTATTTCGTTTTCATTTACAATAAAATTTATTTGGAAAAGAAAAACCAAAACAGAAAAATCAGCACAAGGGACACAACTTACAGTCAGAAGAATGTGTCTCTTGTGCTCATTCCTCTTATATTAGTAGAAATCCTCCTCTGTCGATGCCCCCCTCCCCCTACACTCCTGCTGCTGTAATCTTTTGCTGCGACAGGGTTTATTACAATTAAGGGGCTGTCACAGGGAGCCCAACTATGTCCTTTCTGCCCATCTACTTCATTCACAGAAGCCATACTACATCTTCTATAAATGAAACAGGATCTATGAATAAAGAGGACAGACCTTTCAATTATCTGCTCACTCTCCATTCATAGATCCTGCTTCATTCATAGAAGCTATACTGCAGGGGGCCCAAACATCAAGACAGACAAGAAACCCAAAAAAAACATCTTTTGTAATCACAAACCTGGATTAAACTGCAATGTATTCTATTTCCCTGTCTTCTTAATAAATTAATAAGTTCCTGTGGGTCTTGTTGTGTCACTATATTCTCTCTACAGAGTCCCAGGAGGTATATTTCTTGCAAAAAGTGACATTTGAGGCAGAACAATTCTCATTAGAGCTTCTACCAACTCTCTTCAGTAATACTCTCATTTATACTGAGACTTCCATCTTCTTGTATTAATATTATAGAAAAAGTATGTCTTTTTTCATTGTTTTTTTAATGATTCACGGAACATATCAGCTGGATGCAAATAATGTTATCAATGTGTTGTCCTGTTTTAAAATACCTTATTTCTATGTAAAACAGATTTGCTCATTATTTAGATCAGTCTCTGTTTTCTGGTTGTAATTTGCTGATCTTTTTTTATTTTTTTATTGAATGTGGCTACCAGACAGGGTAGGGTATACCTGATTAAAAACAATAAACCCTGTATGGTTTCTAATGGATGCAATAACCACAGTTTTCAGGAAGCCAAAAAATATGATCTGAAAAGATAAGTACTTCCCATTTGGAAATGTTCACATGTCATATTATTTTATGTGAACCATTATTCCTAATTATAGGCACACAGTGGACAAGTATTTACATTTAAAGAATTGCTTTCTTATATGGAATATATTTCATCTTGTGAAAAAAAAAATCTACCTATCTCTTTGAATTTTTCAATCTTGCAATGCACTTCCTGACATGTAACTCCTGTATCTTCGTAGTTGCATATCTTCAGTGTGAGATCATCTAAGGCATATCCCACCTACTACAGCCTCTGATGACTGCTTTTCTCATGTGAACTTAAATGTCCTCTTGATATGTCTAAATAAGTGATTATGTTGCTGCTGATTTTTCTTTTGAAGGCCTGCTAGAGAAAAAAGCTATTTCATCTCCAAATATGGAAAGGTTTCTTCACAGTTAGAGCTGTGAAAATGTGAAATAGATTCCCTTCAGAGGTGGTTCTGGCCAGCACAGCAGATTGCTTTAAAAAATGCCTGGATTCTTTAATTAATGTACATAATATAACTGGCTACTAACATTTATAGGTAAAGCTGACCCTGGGAAAATCTGATTGCCTCTTGGGGGATCAGGAAGGAATTTTTTCCCCTGCTATAGGAAATTGGATCACGCTTTGCTGGGGTTTTTTGCATTCCTCTGGATCAACTGTGGGTGAAGGATTGTGTATATGGGATTGTATGGTTATATATATTTTTTCTTTTTTTTTTTTTTTGGTTGAACTAGATGGACTTGTGTCTTTTTTCATCCTAACTATGTAACTATGTTAATAAATAAAACTAGCAGCTAACCAGATTTAATCTACAACATTATACCAGTGGGAATAATGCAAAACTTTTATAGCATATCTGCTCCTAAATGTGAAGGTTGCGAGCCACAGGAATGCATCAGTGTTGTAGTCAAAGACTCTCATTTACCTTTGTGGAGAAACATTTAATCTTGGAGTATATAGCAGTATTAGGGAAAATAGATTACTTAATTTCTTTTAAAAAATCAGTTCCTTTACAGAATATCCTTTCAGTCTCCAAAATAGAAATCTAAAAAATCTGCAGTTTTAGTGATGTATTACCACAGGACAGTTTTCTTTTTTTTAGCACTCACTTTAACATACAGTCTCCCGAGAAACATCACTGGACCGGTATTTAGAGTAATTTTCCAATGGATATGGCACAATAGTTTTGTCTGTATAAGCAGCTGCTTTCAATTTAGTTTTTTTTTTATGTGTAAAAACTGACGCTCTAGATTATCACATGTAAAGTGATGAGCTAACTAGATCATATATATCTTAAAATGGGGTTGATTGACTAAAGAAATAGAGGTGTTCACATACCAAATGAATGTTCACTTTTCAAAGCAAATGTTAGTGAATACAGAGAAAACGTGTTCACTTTGCATACCCAATCACGTACAAGGAAAAAAAAACCTAGATGTATTTATTAATAAACCCTGTATTTAATGCAGACCTTTAAATTGTATGTAGGAAGAAAACTTTTTTTATTTTAGGTGTAATAGGGAGGAGGGGTTTAGGAAACCTTGGTCAGTTTATTTTTTGCTGTCTGTGCCTGGCTGGAGAGATTTCTCTGCATTTCCAGTCCTGGAGATGGAACAGGAAATGAGAGAAAATCTCCACAAAGTGTGGGAACATCTTAGACAGTGGCAACCTTTTTCCACTGGATTATTTACTTTTTCTTCTTACCTAGTGATTTCTCCTTTCTCCTACTTTCTGTTTTGGTCACAATAGTGACCAGGAGAAAAAGTTAGGGGGGAAAAAAAACACACTGAGGGCAGAAATAAAAAATTGGGCAGTGAGTCTAATCCTTCTACTCTAGCCAAAAAACAAAAAAGTTTTGCCATCAGGTCTGTACTTACGTCATCTGCTGGCTGCAACTTTCTACAGTGTCTGCAGTCCAGCTGGTAAAAATCTAGTGACAAGATGGCCATGTCTGTACACTAACGTTACATAGACTTAAATGGAATGCTGTTCCCGATATTAAGGTATGTATTACATTCTATTCAAGCCTATGGCACCTGCTAGGGAGAAGGGAAACCCAAACCTATGTAGGGAGAGGGGCTAGGCGAATTGTACTGTAAGGAGTACAAGTACTTTTATGTAGCCCATGGCCCCCTTAGGGGTGGCTGGTAGATGTGATTCACCTGTCACTCTGCCCTCAATCACACACTTTTCCGTTCATCTGTAGTCACTGATCAGGCCGGTACTTTGTTTTTGTTGTTTTATTGAGGGGTTAAACTTGGATAGGGTAGGGACGACTATGGGATGCCCAAAGATCAAGAAACAAGACCATGTTATATACACCCCAGTATATACACTCCTTCTTCCTCCAGCACTGATGCTTGCTGACTGTTACTCTCCTTCTTCCTCCAGCACTAATACTTGCTGACGGTTACACTCATTCACTTCTCTCCTGCACAACATTTGCTTATTTCCACTGCTAGCCCTGAGGGGAATTTATCAAGCCTCCATTACTTCTTCCTCCACCCTAGATAGCACATGGTGAGGCCTGCACTTTTGCCAGCAGGACCTCAGGACCACCCGTTACAGGCAAGGGCCACAGGCCCTCAGATTGTAAGGCCATGGGCCCTCAGAGTGTAGCTAAGTACAATTGTGCTAGCCAGGTCTTGATGGACTACTGCTCCCAGCCCATCCTCTTCCAGGCCTCTCCGGCCTACCTCACTATCCAGTGACACTGCTCCCCTGACTGGCTCCTTCACCTTCCACAGACTGTCCACTGTCTCCTCCATGCCTGCTCCAGTCCTCTTCTCCAGCTCCCAGGATCTGTCACTCACCGCACCGGCGGATCCTTTAAAGAACTTTTTCTGTAGCCTCTCTGTTGCTCTCCTGCTCCCTTGTGCCACTCTAGGATCTCTCTCCACTCCTGGCTGCACCTGAGCCAACAGGCCTCAAAGTCACCCCCCCAGACTGGGGGTTCCCGGGTGAGGCTTCAGCAACCTCTGTTACATCTCCACTCTTCCACCTGAAACTCTCCTCCCCCCAGCTGGGCAGACCACAGCCAGGTTGGGGATTGGTCAGGGCTCCTTAACATACTTCAGAAAGTTACACTTCCTTTTCCATCCCCTTTTCCAGAGCCTTCTGGAAGCAAAGGGGAGGAGTAACCAAGGGGTGCTCCTTGCTGAAATCTCCAGCTCTCACTGGGCAATTTCCCTGCCCAGATCAAAACATTCAGACCTGCACAACAGTCAGGCCTGACTAAATTTGCCTCTCCTAGCAAAAATCTATCTCAAAAGCAACTATTCACTATTGGGGCACTACACTCACCCCCCCCCCCCCCCAGCTGAGAAATTTAGAAAAAGTATGGCTCTTGGGCCCATGAGCAAGGGCATCCCAAAGTCAAAAAATGGGAAGGGTCAAAAGGGAACAAACTTGAAGGGGAAAATATGAATAAATACGTACAAAAATAAATATACTCTTTGCACATTATTTACATATGCACATTATTTACATCTGCACATTACGGCAATCTAACTACTGATCCCTGTAGCTAGCAGTACATTTAATACACAATCACCAAGCCAGAGCACTTCTCCCTGGAGAAAAGCACTCTGCTCACACAGTAGTAGAAAGAAGTTTTGCCTCCCATTCCATGGATCCTAAGAGAAGAAACAATAACTACTAAAGTACAACTAACAGCACTCAGGTCAGGTCAGCAGGAGGGGGGTTAAGGGCCTCCCAGTTGAGCAACAGTAAACCAAATACAACACATTGGCCTTCTTTTGCCACCTGTCTGATGTGTTGATGAGGGGTTATATCCCACCAGCAGAAGCAGTAAAGGAAGAGAAACATGTAAATAAACACTTTGAGTTTTTCTTAGAGTCCTAGATAGGAGGGGCCCCTCCCTGAACAAATAAGCTCTGAAAAATTGTTTTGAAAAGCCAGAACACACCTCACCCCAGCGTTCTTTCAACGAGCCAAGTCTCTGCACGCAGATGCAGAGCGGCAGACTGGCATGTTCTGAGCAAGGTTAGGGGAGAAACAAAAACACAACCCCTGCAGTCTTCCAGCAGTCTCTGGTGTCATTGGCTCCTACAAAATAAGCTGTAGTCCTCCAACAGTCTTTTTCAAATGTAGAAGCGTGGGTCAGACAGCCTCATCCTGCTTTCTTCTCCCCTGACAGAAATGGAGTAGCTCCTTGCAGGCTGGTTTGGCTTCACTACAAGGACCTTGTCTCCTTAGATGGCATGTCTCAGACCCCACTCTTGCTTTAACTCCACAAAGCGGTTCCAGACATCATAGTGCTGCCGTCTCAGGGGTTTGGGAACATGCAAATATTCCCATATCAGTTCATCCTCCCACTCTCCTCTGGAGCTCTCCACAACCTCCATGACATGGGGAGGTACATATGGAAAGTGTAGGCCACATGGAAACTTTGCTTTGTACCTCCCGTTGGAACTGGGAGAGCCTAGGTAACTTCTTTACCTTCCCTCTCACCGGTCGGATCAGGGTGTTAGGGGATCTGATCGGTGGTTGCTGGAAGGTACCTGCCCTCCTTTGGGTAGTGGAGGGCCTATTAAGGAACAGCTGACTGAGGGTGATAGGGGTTCCTGCAGCTCCATCTGTGTCTGGTTCAGTTTCTGGTCCTCTCCCATCCTTTGGTGGAGTGTCCATCCCATGGGACACTCCTGTCTCCCACTCTTCCTCATCTGGACTCTCATCAGGGGACAACCATTCTACAAGTCTTTCCAGGGATCCAATCTTGGCTTACAGTCTGGGAGAACCCCAATCAAGTGGTCTGTCTCTCTGCTCCTCTTCCAGCTCACCAGAAGGCACACCCCCCCTCCTGCACTAACTCTGCTGGACAGGGAACAGCTATGGGCAGACTTATAACCGGTGGGGCAGGGGGCTCTAGTTCCTACTGGACAGTACTTACAGGTCCTAGATCCCTGGCTGGGCCTTCAGTCATGATAGCTCCCTCTTTCCTTCCCTCTTTGGTGTTCGCAGGGGAGTCGCTGGGATGCAAGTCCTCCCCACCTTGACAAGGTGGCTCCAGGCCCGCTTCGGCCTTCCGGGACTTCTCAGGCTGTGGCATGCAAAGTCCTGACTGCAGGTCCACGTTGAAGTAGCGTGGATCCTGATGGATGTCCATCCGTGCCGTGAGTGGCTCCTAGCAATGGCCACACCTTGCTCATGCTTCCACTGCTGCTGTTGACATCCGACATCCTGGGCAGAGCAGACACAGTCTTTCCATCCCATCCACCACCCCAAGGGCAAATCCCCTGCGGTGCTCAAGTCGGACACCCGTGTTTGCGAGAGTCTGTTCCGGCAGCCAAGTAAGGGCTGGTAGCAAACAACTACCCTCCGCCATCTTCCACAACCTCGTGGCATCTGCAGGGCACAGAGAAACTTTCGTCTCCTCCAGGGCGTGGCTCGCCTCCTCACTTCCAGACGGACTGGCGCCACTGAATCTGATAGGTAGATTCTTTCCTGGTCATGCTGCTGTAACCCCTGATGTGCAGGATAGAAACTTGCAGACATGCTGGCCTTTGCAGAACTTCCCCAGGTATGTTGGCCTTTACAGTGGTTGCCGGTAGCAATTGGGATTTTAGTAATGCCCCTGGTCCTCCTGTATGGGACCATTCTAACACAGTCTCTCCCCTGCGCTCCTTCCAGCTTACCTCAATCACTCTTAGCAACAGAAGACAGTCCCAGGCACATTTCACCATTGCAAGCAGGATTTTTGAGCACAAGTTCAGTGTGCCCAGCATTGCAGGGTGCTGGGCATATTTGGCATCCAGTGATGAATGTCCGGCCTCGACAGGGCTCGGGACATATTTGTAATCCATGAGCGCTATCGCCCGCCGTGGTTTCCACGGGTGAGGATACAGGTTACAGTCACTGAATTGCAGAATGAATACCTTCAAGTGTCCGCCCCAGCGCCGGTTGAAGCAGCTGGGTAAGTGGGAGTGGCAATTGGCAACAGCTCCAGCTGGTTATTATGGGCAACAGCACACTTGTGAGATCTTTCTGTTTTAGCAGGCAAACACACACGTTCTTCCCCCGGATTCAGTCCATATAGACAATAAAACAATTGCAGTTCCCTGGCTCACCCTAGCTCAGTTCTCTTGTGGTTTCTAGGGGTAATCACTGGCAGCTTTACAGGAGAATCCCAGAAAACTAGCCCCCAAAAGTAGCCAATGGCCCCCTTAGGGGTGGCTGGTAGATGTGGTATACCTGTCACTCTGCCCTCAATCACACACTATTCCGTTCATCCGTAGTCACTGAACAGGCCCGGTACTTTGTTTTTGTTGTTTTATTGAGGGGTTAAACTTGGATAGGGTAAGGACGACTATGGGATGCCCAAAGATCAAGAAACAGGACCATGTTATATACACCACAGTATATACACTCCTTCTTTCTCCAGCACTGAGGCTTGCTGACTGTTACTCTCCTTCTTCCTCCAGCACTAATACTTGCTGACCATTACACTCATTCACTTCTCTCCTGCACAATACTTTCTTCTTTTCCCTTTTAGGCCTGAGTAGAAATTTATCAAGCCTCTATTACTTCTTCCTCCACCCTAGATAGCACATGGTGAGGCCTGCACTTTTGCCAGCAGGACCTCAGGACCGCCCGTTACAGGCAAGGGCCACGGGCCCTCAGATTGTAAGGCCACAGGCCCTCAGATTGTAAGGCCACAGGCCCTCAGAGTGTAGCTAAGTACAATTGTGCTAGCCAGATCTTGATAGACTACTGCTCCCAGCCCATCCTCTTCCAGGCCTCTCTGGCCTACCTCACTGTCCAGTGGCACTGCTCCCCTGACTGGCTCCTTCACCTTCCACAGACTGTCCACTGTCTCCTCCCAGCCTGCTCCAGTCCTCTTCTCCAGCACCCAGGGTCTGTCACTCATCGCACCGGTGGATCCTTTAAAAAGCCTTTCCTGTAGCCTCTTTGTTGCTCTCCTGCTCCCTTGTGCCACTCCAGGATCTCTCTCCACTCCTGGCTGCACCCGAGCCACCAGGCCTCAAGGTCACCCCCTCAGACTGGGGGCTCCCTCCTGGGTGAGGCCTCAGCAACCTCTGTTACATATCCACTCTTCCACCCGACACTTTCCTCCCCGCAGCTGGGCAGACCACAGTATTTAAGGAGGCCTGCCCCCTGCCAATCCAGGTTGGGGATTGGTCAGGGCTCCTTAACACACTTAAGAAAGTCACACCGCCTTTTCCATCCCCTTTTCCAGAGCCTTCTGGAAGCAAAGGGGAGGAGTAACCAAGGGGTGTTCCTTCCTGCAATCTCCAGCTCTCCCTGGGCCACTCCCCTGTCCAAATCAAAACATTCAGACCTGCACAACAGTCAGGCCTGGCTAGATGTGCCTCTCCTAGCAAAAATCTATCTCAAAAGCAACTATTCACTATGGGGGCGCTACATATATATTTGTGCTTTTGATGTGTAAGGATTCAGATACTGTAAGTTCCCACATATAATACGGCAATGTGCAGTTGTCAAGTCAGAACTTCTCAAAGAAAGCCCTGTCTTTAGATTGGGCAACACTAATTAGTGTATAGGGCACAGACGTCGTATGGAAGTCATTATGGATTTCAGGAAGATCTTTCTTCAATGAAGAATGCAAGTGCAACTCAGTGCTGGGCTACAGAAGTTGCAGTGTTCTGACAATATCCAGCTGTGGATGGCTGCATTCCAACAGAAGTAAAGCACTGTCACATATGACAGAGAAATCTAAAGCAGCCTTACTCAATTTTAATGCTTCTCCTCTATAATGAATTAATTGGGGGTCAGCGGGAAAGAGGGGCTTTACATCGGTGTTCAGTGGGAACAATGCTTCCTTTACAGTGATGTTCAGAATGCTACCTTTACAAAAAGCTAAAAAGCGTTGTATGATATAGAAGTCTACTGTCAAGTCTGTGAGTCATTCCTGACATCAAGGGTGGCAAAAATAAGTATCCTACAAGACTGAGGTTGTGTTCTAAATGCCAGCTGCATAAGGGAACCAGGTAGTTATATGCATATATAATCATGCCTTACTACATGTAAGTAATATGTTGTTTTATGATTTTCGTGTTTGGAAACGTTGGAGTTGGAGAGATACTGGCTAACTTTTGCCATGGATTTTCATTTTATAAGACATCTGGATGCTATATGTGTGTTTTGAATGAGAAGTTGTTCTGTATTAAGAAATAAAGATGAAAAAATGTATTTTTTTTTTCAACGAATATTGTTGTTTTTAACGATTTGACAGCATTCTCCACTTTTACACTTTTCTTTCAAGACTCCCTTATCATGGAGCTACTATTTTATAATATTAAAGTAATGTATATGTGCTGCTAAAATCTTATGCTTCATTTGGACAAAGTAGGAAATACCAGTTGTTTATCCCGACTCACAATGGGGAGATTTCTCTTCACTTCCTGTTCTACAGACAACAGAAAGTAAGATAAAGAAGTTGATTTACTAAAACAGTAGAGTGCAAGATTTGGTGCAGCTCTGCATAGAAACCAATCAGCTTCCAAGTTTTTTTTTTGTCAAAGCTTCATTGAGCAAGCTAAAGTTAGAAGCTGATTGGCTACCACGCACAGCTGCATCAGATTTTGCACTCGCCAGTTTTAGTAAATCAACCCCACAATCTCTCCAAGGTTAGGAAAAGGCCTTATAACTGTGGAGGTTCTCATTTATCCACATATAATGACATAGCTAGTTTTGGCTACTGACATTTAACTGGGCCCATTCCGGTCAGGGTCTACGTGGGAGCGGGAGTCACGTCCGCTGCCACAGTGACCCACCCCCGCCCACCGCATACATGCCATCCAATTACACTGAGCCACAGGCTATGGGCAGCCAATCAGACTATGAATGTGTGCCTGTTCAGCGCACATCCATAGTCTTTAATGGCTGACCAATAGGCTCACTACTTGGCTGTCAGGTGACAGTCGAAAAAAAAAAGTCAATGTACCAGCGCCTCCTGTAGGGGTCGGGCTGACTTTTTTTTTCTTCTTAGCCAGCGGAGAGGCAGCGCCCAAGCGTCCCTTATAGACCGGCCACCCCTGCTAGCGCAAGAGATACAAGCAGAAGGACACAGCACAGACAAAATACTTTATTTGCAACGATGATAACTTTAATGTGCGAAATTACATACAGTATCTCACAAAAGTGAGTACACCCCTCACATTTTTGTGAATATTTTATTATATCTTTTCATGTGACAACACTGAAGAAATGACACTTTGCTACAATGTAAATTAGTGAGTGTACAGCTTGTATAACAGTGTAAATTTGCTGTCCCCTCAAAATAACTCAATACACAGCCATTAATGTCTAAACTGCTGGCAACAAAAGGGAGTACACCCCTAAGTGAAAATGTCCAAATTGGGCTCAATTAGCCATTTTCCCTTTCCGGTGTCATGTGACTCATTAGTGTTACAAGGTCTCAGGTGTGAATGGGGAGCAGGTGTGTTACATTTGGTGTTATAGCTCTCACTCTCTCATACTGGTCACTGGAAGTTGAACATGGCACCTCATGCCAAACCATTCTCTGAGAATCTGAAAAAAAAGAATTGTTGCTCTACATAAAGATGGCCCAGGCTATAAACAAAATGGCCAAGACCCTGAAACTGAGCTGCAGCACTGTGACCAAGACCATACCGTGGTTTAACAGGACAGGTTCCACTCAGAACAGGCCTCGCGATGGTCGACCAAATAGGTTGAGTACACATGCTCAGCGTCATATCCAGAGTTTGTCTTTGGGAAATAGACGTATGAGTGCTGCCAACAATGCTGCAGTGGTTGAAGGGGTGGGGGGTCAGCCTGTCAGTGCTCAGACCATACACCCCACACTGCATCAAATTGGTCTGCATGGCTGTCATCCCAAAAGGAAGCCTCTTCTAAAGATGATGCACAAGAAAGCCCCCAGGGGCACGCAGCGCTGCTATCGGGGATCAGCTGTGTCCTCAGGACACAGCCCATCCCTGATCAGGATAAAGAGCCAATAAAATGTGGCTCTTTACTATGTAACAGGCTGTGTCCAATCAATGGATATCCACGCTCCCGCTGCTCGTGTGCGCCCCCGGGGGCACGCAGCATGGTGATTGGGGTTGAGGCTTGTCCCTCGGACAAAGCCCAGCCCCGATCATGGTAAAGAGCCAATAAAATTGGCTCTTTACCTCGTGACTGGCTGTGTCCAATCACAGCCGGTCACATGATGTAAACAAATCGCGATAACTAGCTGTTACAGGGTTCTCCTCCTCACACACCGACCGTGTGTGAGAAGGAGATTGCGGTAACAGCTTGTTACTGCTTAGTGTACACACCAAGCACATTGATCCCCCCCAGTAATAAAGAGGACCTGTCACCACCCCATCAAAGTACCTGTCACCAGCCCATAAAAATACCTGTCACAGCCCATCAGAGTACCTGTTACCTGCCCATCAAAGTACCCGAGTACCTGTCACCTGCCCATCTGAATACCCTAGTACCTGTCACCAGCCCATCTGAGTACCCGAGTACTTGTCACCAGCCCAAAAGAGTACCCGAGTACCTGTCACCTGCCCATTAGAGTACCCAAGTACTTGTCACCAGCCCATCAGAGTACCAGAGTACCTGTCACCAGCCCACCTGAGTACCTGAGTACCTGTCACCAGACCATCAGAGTACCCGAGTACCTGTCACCTGCCCATCAGAGTACCCAAGTACCTGTCACCAGCCCATCTGAGTATCCGAGCACCTGTCACCAGCCCATCTGAGTACCCAAGAACCTGTCACCAGCCCATCAGAGTACCCGAGTACCTGTCACCAGCCCATCAGAGTACCTGACTACCTGTCACCTGCCCATCAGAGTACTCAAGTAACTGTCACCAGCCCATCTGAGTACCCGAGTACCTGTCACCAGCCCATCAGAGTACCCGAGTACCTGTCACCAGCCCACCTGAGTACCTGAGTACCTGTCACCAGACCATCAGAGTACCCGAGTACCTGTCACCTGCCCATCAGAGTACCCAAGTACCTGTCACCAGCCCATCTGAGTATCCGAGCACCTGTCACCAGCCCATCTGAGTACCCAAGAACCTGTCACCAGCCCATCAGAGTACCCGAGTACCTGTCACCAGACCATCAGAGTACCCGAGTACCTGTCACCTGCCCATCAGAGTACCTGAGTACCTGTCACCTGCCCATCAGAGTACTCAAGTAACTGTCACCAGCCCATCTGAGTACCCGAGTACCTGTCACCAGCCCATCTGAGTACCCGAGTACCTGTCATCTGCCCATCAGAGTACCCGAGTACCTGTCACCAGCCTATAAGAGTACCTGAGTATCTGTCACCAGCCCATCAGAGTACCCGAGTACCTGTCAGCTGTCCATCGGAGTACCCGAGTACCTGTCACCAGCACATCTGAGTACCTGAGTACCTGTCACCAGCCCATCAAGCACACTGATCCCCCCCAGTAATAAAGAGGACCTGTCACCACCCCATCAAAGTAACTGTCACCAGACCATAAAAATACCGGTCACCAGCCCATCAGAGTACCTGTCACCAGCCCATCAGAGTACCCGAGTACCTGTCACCAGCCCATCTGAGTACCCGAGTACCTGTCACCAGCCCAAGAGTACCCAAGTACCTGTCACCTGCCCATCAGAGTACCTGACACCAGCCTATCAGAGTACCGGAGTACCTGTCACCAGCTCATCAGAGTACCCAAGTACCTGTCACCTGCCCATCAGAGTACCCGAGTACCTGTCACCAGCCCATATGAGTACCTGATACCTTTCACCTGCCCATCAGAGTACCCAAGTACCTGTCACCAGCCCATCAGAGTACCCGTCACCAGCCCATCTGAGTACCCGAGTACCTGTCACCAGCCCATCAAAGTACCCGAGTACCTGTCACCTGCCCATCAGAGTATTCAAGTACCTGTCACCTGCCCATATGAGTACCTGTCACCAGCCCATCAAAGTACCCAAGTACCTGTCACCAGCCCATCAGAGTACCCAAGTACCTGTCACCAGCCCATCAGAGTACCCAATTACCTGTCATCAGCCCATCTGAGTACCCGAGTACTTGTCACCTGCCCATCAAAGTACCTGAGTACCTGTCACCAGCTCATCAAAGTACCCGAGTACCTGTCACCAGCCCATCTGAGTACCCGAGTACCTGTAACCAGCCGATCTGAATACCCAAGTACGTGTCACCTGCCCATCAGAGTACCAGAGTACCTGTCACCAGCCCATCTGAGCACCTGAATACCTGCCACCAGCCCATCAGAGTACCCGAGTACCTGTCACCAGCCCATCAGCGTACCCGAGTACCTGTCACCAGCCCATCTGAGTACCTGAATACCTGTCACCAGCCCATCAGAGTACCCGAGTACCTGTCACCAGCCCATCAGAGTACCCAAGTACCTGTCACCAGCCCTTCAGAGTACCAGAGTACCTGTCACCAGACCATCAGCGTACCCGAGTACCTGTCACCAGCCCATCTGTGTACCTGAGCACCTGTCACCAGCCCACCCGAGTACCTGAGCACTTGTCACCAGCCCATCAGAGTACCCGAGTACCTGTCACCAGCCCATCAGAGTACGCGAGTACTTGTCACCTGCCCATCAGAGTACCCGAATACCTGTCACCTGCCCATGAGAGTACCCGAGTACCTGTCACCTGCCCATCAGAGTACCCGAGTACCTGTCACCAGCCCATATGAGTACCTGCCGCCTGCCCATCAGAGTACCCAAGTACCTGTCACCAGCCCATCTGAGTACCCAAGTACCTGTCACCAGCCCATCAATGTACCCGAGTACCTGTCACCAGCCCATCTGAGTACCTGAGTACCTATCACCAGCTAATCAGAGTACCCGAGTACCTGTCACTTGCCCATCAGAGTACCTATCACAATCCCATATGAGTACCTGTCACCAGCCCATCAAAGTACCCAAGTACCTATCACCAGCCCATCTTAGTACCCAAGTACCTGTCATCAGCCCATCTGAGTACCCAAGTACCTGTCACCTGCCCATCAAAGTACCTGATTACCTTTCACGAGCTCATTAAAGTACCCGAGTACCTGTCACCAGCCCATCAGAGTACCTGAGTAACTGTCACCAGCCCACTTGAGTACCCAAGTACCTGTAACCAGCCCACCAAAGTACCCGAGTACCTGTCACCAGACCTTCAGCGTACCCGAGTACCTGTCACCTGCCCATCTGAATACCTGTCACCAGCCCATCAGAGTACCCAAGCACCTGCCACCAGCCTATCAGAGTACCCGAGTACCTGTCACCAGCCCATCAGCGCACTCGAGTACCTGTCACCAGCACATCTGAGTACCCGAATACCTGTCACCAGCCCATCAGAGTACCCGAGTACCTGTCACCAGCCCATCAGAGTACCCGAGTACCTGTCACCAGCCCTTCAGAGTACCAGAGTACCTGTCATCAGACCATCAGTGTACCCAAATACCTGTCACCAGCCCATCAGAGTACCTGAGTACCTGTCACCAGCCCATCTGAGTACCCAAGCACCTGTCACCAGCCCACCTGAGTACCCGAGCACTTGTCACCAGCCCATCAGAGTACCCGAGTACCTGTCGACTACCCGACCACTGTCCATAAACCCATGTGACTACCAGACTACTGTCCATGAGACCATGAGACTTCCCGACCACTGTCCATGAGCCCATGAGACTACCCGACCACTGTCCATGAGCCCATGAGACTACCCGACCACTGTCCATAAGC
>BLSH010040768.1:325608-349878 GCA_018402905.1 Glandirana rugosa
AGTACCTGTCACCTGCCCATCTGAATACCTGTCACCAGCCCATCAGAGTACCCAAGCACCTGCCACCAGCCTATCAGAGTACCCGAGTACCTGTCACCAGCCCATCAGCGCACTCGAGTACCTGTCACCAGCACATCAGAGTACCCGAGTACCTGTCACCAGCCCATCAGAGTACCCGAGTACCTGTCACCAGCCCATCTGAGTACCTAAGTACCTGTCACCAGCCCATCTAAGTACCCGAGTACCTGTCTCCAGCCCATCTGAGTACCCAAGTACCTGTCACCAGCCCATCAAAGTACCTGAGTACCTGTCCCCAGCCCATCAAGGTACCCCAGTACCTGTCACCAGACCATCAGCGTACCCGAATGCCTGTCACCAGCCCATCTGAGTACCTGTCACCAGCCCATCAGAGTACCCGAGTACCTGTCACCAGACCATCAGCATACCAGAGTACCTGTCACCAGCCCATCAGAGTACCTGAGTACCTGTCACCAGCCTACCTGAGTACCCAAGCACCTGTCACCAGCCCATCAGAGTACCTGAGTACCTGTCACCAGCCCATCAGAGTACACGAGTACCTGTCACCAGCCCATCAGAGTACCTGAGTACCTGTCACCAGCCCATTAAAGTACCCGAGTACCTGTCACTAGCCCATCTGAGTACCCGAGTACCTGTCATCAGCCCATAAGTGTACCCAAGTACCTATCTGCAGCCCATCAGAGTACCTGAGTAACTATCTGCAGCCCATCAGAGTACCTGAGTACCTGTCTCCAGCCCATCAAAGTTCCCATAGTACCTCCTGCAGCCCTTCAGAGTAGCCAAGAACCTATCTACAGCCTATGCCTCATAGAATATACCTTGGGGTGTTTGCTTTACAAGGTTGGGTCATTTTGTGGGTAATTCCACTGTCCTGGTGTTCCAGGGCCTTCAAAAATGTGATGGTAGGAATGAAATTAGATGTGTAATTTATGCTCCTAGAACGCCTGAAGGTACTACTTCAATGTTGAACCTCTGTATATGGCCAGGCTGTGTAAAAGTCTCACACATGTGGTAAATGATATGGTGCAGCGCTCAAATAATGATTGCAAATCTTGGATTGTCAATTCTGAGTAAATAGAACTCCTAAACCATGTTTTACAAAGTAATCCAATATCGGCAACCGCTATTACTGTCCCTTACTGACTGGAGATGACCCCCGTCACAGAGGTAAAAAAGGTCTTCTCGACTCCCAAACAGGCAACCGGGTACAAGCAATCTTCCAAATGGTCAAAGGTTACTGGAACTCCGGGCATTGATCATAAAAAAGAGGGAGAAAGCTTTTCATGGTGTAGTATCTTAGAGGTTCATAGGGGGAACATTTGGAAAGGATAGACCTCTGTCACGGGGGTCATCTCCAGTCGGTAAGGGACAGTAATAGCGGTTGCCGACATTGAATTACTTTGTAAAACATGGTTTAGGAGTTCTATTTACCCAGAATTGACAATCCAAGATTTGCAATCATTATTTGAGCGCTGCACCATATCATTTATCATTTTTTGTGAATGTTTAGTTGAACATTTTTGTGCCAGCTGCTATTTGTAACTACGTTTATGTTCCTAGCGCAACATTCTTCTGTACATTGTGTTTTTTTCACACATGTGGTATTGCCATACTCAGGACGAGTAGCAGAATTTATTTTTGGGGGTAATTTTTGATATGTACATGCTACGTGTTAGAAATATCTTATAAATTGACCACTTTATGTAAAAATAAAAGAATTTTCCGTTTCTTTCCATGTTTTTCAAAGACTTGTGGAAAAACATGAGTTATTAAAAAGACTCATAATGCCTCATAGAATATACGTTGGGGTGTTTTCTTTCCAAAATGCGGTCATTTTGTTGGTAATTCCATTGTTCTGGTGCTCCAGGGCCTTCAAAATGTAATAGGGCTTTAGGAAATTTTGTGTGTAATTTATGCTCCTAGAACGCTTGACTGTGCTCCCTACGTGTTGGACCTCTCTATGTGGCCAGGCTGTAAAAAAGTCTCACACATGTGGTATCGCCATACTCAGGGAAAGTAGCAGAATGTATTTTGGGGTGTAATTGGAAGTATGCATATGCTGTGTGTGAGAAATGACTTGTTGTTATGACAATTTTGTATAAAAAAATAATAATAATTTCTTAATTTTCCCTGGGGAAAAAAGTACAACTTCAAAAAACTTGCCATGCCTCATACTAAATACCTTGGACTGTCTACTTTTCAAAAAGGGGTCGTTTGGGGGGTATTTGTACTTTCCTGACATATCAGGGCCTCGAGAAATGAGATAGGCTGTCAGTGCATCAGGTGTGATCAATTTTCAATGATTGACACCATAGCTTGTAGACTCTATAACTTTCACACAGACCAAATAATATACACTTATTTGGGTTATTTTTACCAGACAGGTAGCAGTATAGGTTTTGGCCCAAATTTATGAACAAAAATAACTTATTTGCAAAATTTTATCATAGAAACTAAAAAAAAGTAATTTTTTTTCAAAGTTTTCGCTTTTTTCACTAATGTCGCAAAAAATAAAAACCCAGAGTTTATTAAATACCACCAAAAGAAAGCTCTATTTGTGTAAAAAAAATTTGTTTGGGTGCAATGTTGCATGACTGAGCAATTGGAATTCAAAGTGTGAGAGCACTGAATGCTGAAAATTTGTCTGGGCAGGAAGGGGGTATAAATGTCCTGTATTGAAGCGGTTAAGGACTTTACTTGTATTTAACCACTTCAGCCCCGGAAGGATTTACCACATCAGGACCAGAGCACTTTGTGCGATTCGGCACTGCGTCACTTTAACTGACAATTGTGTGGTCCTGCTACTTGTACCCAAACAAAATTTGCGTTCTTTTTTTCCCACAAATAGAGCTTTCTTTTGGTGGTATTTGATCACCTCTGCATCATTTCTGATCATTGCTATAAACAAAAAAGTGTGACAATTTTGCAAAAAAAAACAATATTTTTTACTATAATATATATCCAAAAAAAAAACCACGAAAAAACTAATTTATTCACCAGTTTTGGTCAATATATATTCTTCTTCATATTTGTGGTAAAAAAAATCTCATTCAGCGTTTATTGATTGGTTTGCGCAAAAGTTGCCTCGTTTACAAACCATGAGAATTAATTTCTGGTGTTTTCACTATTTTTTTCTAGTAATGGCGGTGATCTGCGATTTTTATCGGGACTGCTCTCTCCCGCCTGCTAGCTGTGCACGAGCGAGCCTCCATTTATAGACGAGCTGGTCGGGAACCGCTTAACACATACTTTGTGGTTAGGTAACTTTCACACTCACGCTGTGCAGGCGTTTTTTAGCTAAAAATAACGCCTGTAAAGCGCCTCAAAAATCCCCCCAATCCATCCCAATGTGAAAGCCCGAGTGCTTTCACACTGGGGCAGTACGCTTGCAGGACGTTACAAAAATTCCTGCAAGCAGCATCTTTGTGGCAGTGTGGTGAGCGCTGTATCCACCGCTCCTCCACCGCCCCTGCCATTGAAAACAATAGGCAGGGCTTCCGAAGCGCCTGCACGCCACCTCAGAAGCGCAGAGCGGCGACGCTCTTAACCTCTTTTTAACCCCTTCGGGGGGATTAAAGGCACACCACTGCCGCCCGAATAGCGGGTTATAGCGCCGCTATAACAGCGTTAAAGCGCCACTAAACTAGCAGCGTTATACTGCTGACGCTCGGTTACAGTTTGCGGTAATACGGAATTCACTAGATTTTGATGCTATTCACATGGGTCTCCTCTTAAAGTTATAGCGCAGCTTTTTTACTCTTCTATATTCTATTTGTGTGTATCGGAATTTAAGCTTCAGCTCTTTTTGTGAATATAGGTACATTAGCACTCGCCATGCAAGATTTTGAAAATTCATTCCTTGCAAGGTTATATTTATTAGGTGAGGTGGGGTTTACTTTTATTATTAGCAAACGTGTCTGAACTAAGAAAATCACAATCCTTTCAAGAATATAATAAATCAACATTTTAGTACAGCAAGTTAAAACATTTTCCAAGTTGCACAGGTTTACTTTAATGCTGTACATGTGGCTGATTGCATTGCATTGTTTGCATACCATTTTATATTCCATGCCACCACATAATCTAATTCTCAGAACATACTTTGCCCCATGTATTAGCCAAACAGAACCTTCCAAACGGCTATTGCCATCTGCTAGCAACATAATCTAGTATATAGCTGAGCTCTATCCATTAGAGCAGTAATGTATATACTCTAGCTGCCCTATTATCGGGTTTGTATACAAGACTTCATGACTGCTGGAAAAGCACTGCATTTGACAGGCATGGTATGCAAGGAAAAGTTTGCCTGTCAACATCTATTGCCTCTAGGCATGACTATACTTATGCTAAACATAACTCTGCACAAGCCATATGGAATTATTTTGCTTTTCCAAACAATATAATTTAAAAAAATGTCTGTATGGTGCAATATTCTACAGTTTATATTATTCTGTATTACGCACAATTCCACCCACACTTTTTAGCCAGAATAAAACCAACAAAAACATAAAATAATGTTAGATATTGTAATGATCATCGCTCATGCTTGATGAAGATACCTTAGTAATCTCAAAACTTTACAATATTGATCTTCTTAGTTTATTAGTCAAATCTATTTCTTAAAGTGGTAGTAAACCCTCCTATCATTTTCAGCCAAGGAAGCTGCCATCTTGGCCTCTGTTTAATCTACAACTGCCATGATGCTGCACATGTGATCAGCTTTGACACCAGCCATTTGATGGTTTGACAGTTTGGTTTAGAGCACAACCAATGGGAGTGTTACATTTCCAGCACGTGCCGGAAATTTAACTGTTTTTAAACGGTTAAATTGATGGGTTTACTACCGCTTTAAAGCATATCTAAACCCAAAACAAAACTGTAATATAATGCATACAGCTGGCCAGTCCTTACAAGTGGAGGATGCATTTGTTTTCTTTTTCTCAGCATTTTTACCCTTTATTTTCAGCGGGTAATCGTGTGTATAACACACTTCCTGTCCTAGGGTGACAACACTCATGCCACTGTATCTGTAAAAGAAGTATGGTTGTCACTCAGGCTGCTTTGCTGAGGTCTTCCTCTACTCATCTCCATGACATGGGGGAGGGGGGGGGTACTTTTGTTTATGCTGTCAGCTCAGTTGACAGGAAGGCACAAGGAAAATTGCATTTCTGGCAGGATCAACAGGTATTTTCTGTCAAATGCTCCACTGCATATTCTGTGCCTGTGCACACCTAGCTACAGGTACTGGCTCCCCAAGCAGACCATCCACTGTTCAACATGAAAACATTGTAGAGAAAAGAGTAGACGTGATCCAAGATAGAATCTGAGAAAAAAAGTTTATTCATTTGTCTGATGCAAATTGCAAAATTATCTAAACCTCATCATTAAGGCATTTTACTCAGCAACAAACATAAACATAGAGTACAATTAGGTTCATTGCTGAGAGAAATGCATTAGAGGAAGGAGGTTCTGTGATTTTACCATTTGCACCAGACAGAATTTAATAAACAACTTTGGATTTATCTTGGTGTGCAGCTTCCCTTTTCTCTACAATGTTTGCAGGTAGTTTCTGTATTTGCTAACAATGTTATTAGCTTGAACAAAAAAACAAAAAAAAAATGCAGCCACAACATTTAAGAACTGGGTTTAAAGTGGTTCTAAAGGTTGAAAGTTTTTTTTTACCTTTTTTTCACACTGAGGCGCTTTCCTAGCATTTTTGTGCTAAAAATAGCGCTTCCAAAACGCTTCTAAAACGCTGCCCATTAACTCCATTGTACCTATTCACACTGGGGCGTCACGCTGGTGCCACGTTTAAAAAAGTCCTGCAAGCCTGATTTTTTGTGCTTATTCTGAGCGCTAAAAATAGCGCATTAAAAAGGCCCATATACATTAAAATGAATGTAAAACGCTTTAAAAGCGCGTTAAAAGCGCCAGCAAAACGCCCAGAGGTTGTGGAAAGGTCAAAATACCATGAAGTAAACAGGATGTAATGTAGGGGAATGTGCTATTTATTTAATGCTAGTGCTTCAAAAGCGCTTGAAAAACGCCTGGGCTTTAGCGCTAATTATAGCAATAACGCGGGAAAAACGCGGTAATAACGCTTGATGTTTTGCACACGTTTTTCAAACGCCTCAGTGTGAAAGTAGCCTAATACATTCTCTGCATTAAGGTAAAACTCCTTTTAAGTGCAGCTACAATCCTAAATTGTTTCTGTCAATGGTTAGCCAGGTACAACATTCTGCCACTTTTTTCTCATTGATCATGCCCGTCCTGCCACTAGCTTGACATGGGGAAGAAAAAGCCCCCCCCCCCCTTTGTGTGACAATCTGCAAAACTCATAGGTCAGAGCCAGGGTAACAGATGGGTGTGAGGACTAAAGTCAGGTATACCATAGGTGTACACAGTTTATTGCATTAGGGTTTGCACCCCAAAGCTCAAATATACGTGTGTGTGTGTGTGTGTGTGTGTGTGTGTGTGTGTGTGTGTGTGTATCTATATGTAATGTATATAGTAGGGCAGTGGATGGTGTCAGTAGAGCAGTGGATGTGTCTGTAGAGCAGTGGATGATGTCAGTAAGACAGTGGATGGTGTCTGTCAGTAGAGCAGTGGACATGTCAACAGGGCAGAGGTTGGTGTCAGTAGAACAGTGTCAATCAGTAGAGCAGTGGATGGTGTCAATAGGGTAGTGGATGTGTCAGTAGGGCAGAGGTTGGTGTCAGTACGGCAGTGGATGTGTCAGTAGGGCAGTGAATGGTGTCAGTAGGGCAGTGGATGTGTCAGTAGGGCAATGGATGGTGTCAGTAGGGCAATGGACGGTGTCAGTAGGGCAGTGAACGGTGTCAGTAGGGCAGTGGATGTGTCAGTAGGGCAGTGGATGTGTCAGTAGGGCAATGGACGGTGTCAGTAGGGCAATGGACGGTGTCAGTAGGGCAGTGGATGTGTCAGTAGGGCAGTGGATGTGTCAGTAGGGCAGTGGATGTGTCAGTAGGGCAGTGGACAGTGTCAGTAGGGCAGTGGATGTGTCAGTAGGGCAGTGAATGGTGTCAGTAGAGCAGTGGACAGTGTCAGTAGGGCAGTGAATGTGTCAGTAGGGCAGAGGTTGGTGTCAGTAGGACAGTGGATGGTGTCAGTATTTTTTTTTATTTTTATTATTTTTTAATTATTTCAATATTATTTTTAATTATTTTTACATTTTTTTTTTAGGAGCCCCCTTGGGGGTTTTGGTGAAATATAAACATAACAACAACTATAAGCCACTATGCTGACACAGATTGCTGGAGCACATCAATGACATACAGTCCACACTGGAGTGTATACATGTAGATAATTGATGCAAAGAAGCTGGAGGAGATCAGCAGAGCTGACATGTTGAAAGGGTTAAAAAAGGATGAAAATAGTATTTTCTAAAAGAATAAAACATGACAGTTATTTTAATACAAAGTACTCTAGCGAACTAAATGTCCTCCGATTAGGTTGTAGATCTACTTAAGCATGGTTGTTTTTATTGTGTTTTTGAGTGTATCAAATCATCACTATCAATTCTGAAGTCTGATATAAATACATCCTATATAATTACTTTAAAAAAAACGACTGCAATAACCATGTTTTTAACTCCATAATTTACTTGTTTTTCACACTTACAGGTATGAGGGTACATATATTATGTTAGAAGTAGCAATCTTTGACCTATGTTTAAGTGCCCTAGTATGCACTACCATGTGTTGTGTGCTGTGTTGAAAAAAAATTCTGGATGTCCATTGTTGCATTGCCAAATCAATGGAGGAAAATGAAGAGAAATTTTATATTTTACCTGTTAGTGGGTTTTACAGAATTCAGGAATGTTACTTACTTAAAAAAATTACATTTAGTTTTATCATTAATAAACCTATCGTTCTCTAAATTACCAGGGGTTTAAAACAACCCATAAAAAGATTTAGATGTGCTTGATATATTACATTTATATAACCATTTTAAATATGTATTACTTGATTTCATTCCTAGTTTTGATTAAATAGTTTGAATTCTTTCTTACTTTGTTGCTTACGTAGACGCTTCAATGTTTGTTATACTTGGAGCTATACAGACCATGAATGTACAACCACTTGGTTGGGGGTCTCAAATAGGCCCTAAAAGAATTTGATTCTGAGGTCCTCAGGGTTCGTGGGATACATTTATTTGGGATCTTACAATGTTAGAACACCAAGTAAAGTGAGTCCCTTGTAGAAGTCACCATTGAACTAGATGACGCAAGCAGCAAATTAAGCTCTATTACTTTATATAAATATACATTTAATACATAAATATATTACACTATTAGGATACACAAATACTATGAACAGATTTAGAAATTTGTAAACAGGCATTTTGAATAGCTAAACATAGAATCGAACATTCATAGGTTGCTGGTAAACTTTGTTATACATGTTATTTTGAGCTTGAAATATAAATTTTAACCACTTCCACACCGCGCGCAGTACATTTACTGCGGCAGTGTGGATGCGTTGCGCAAATCGCTGTAAATAAACGGCAATTTACGGAGTGGCCGCCATACTCCTGAGTAGTGTGCCCACAGCTCGGGCAGACCCGAAAAATAAAAACCCCAGAAATGAATTCTCATCATCCGTAAACACGGCCACTTTTGCGCAAACCAATCAATAAACGCCGATTGCGATTTTTTTTACCAAAAATATGAGGAAGAATATAAATCGTCCAAAACCGATAAAAAATTTTTTTTTATATATATATTTTTTTGGATTTGTATTTTAGCAAAGAGTAAGAAAAGCTGTTTTTTTTTTTTGCAAAATTGTCGCTCTTTTTTTGTTTATAGCGGCAATCAGAAATGACGCAGAGGTTATCAAATACCACCAAAAGAAAGCTCTATTTGTGGGAAAAAAAAGGACGCAAATTTCGTTTGTGTACAACGTCGCACGACCGTGCAATTGTCAGTTAAAGTGACGCAGTGCCGAATCGAAAAAAGTGCTCTGGTCCTAAAGTGGGAAATCCTTCCGGGGCTGAAGAGGTTAATACATATAAGTATTCTCAGGGCTTTTTTTCTCAGACGAAAGGTGCAGGTACTCCCCTTTTTCGAGTCACCCCTTGTCTCTGCCCCCTACCCACCTCTGAGCACTGCCCCTTGATTTCACCCCCTACCTACTTCCCAATACTGCCCCTGTTAGAGAATAAAGAAGTATCATTTTTAGGTGTTACGTTTGCATGGAATTTGGTAATGATAACAAGAAAGGCAGTAAAATAGGTCCTCTGCAGCCAGCATCAATAGGTTCCCCACAACAATATACAAATAGACCCCACCAGCAACAAGAGATTTCCCAGGAGCCAGCATCAATAGACCTTCCAGTACACCTCAGCCTCTCTTGCCATTACATACATTCAGTGCTGGAGGTGTCGATCTGCATTCCCCCATGTCCATGCTTAAAAAAAGCTCTGAATATATTACACTATTAGGATACTCAAATAATATGAATTGATATAGAAATTTAAAAAAATACTTTGAATAGCTAAATAAAATGTCCATAGGTAATGTGCATTGATTTCCATTATACATTTAGATTTAACACATGAGTAATATAACCCATTATTGAGTAACAGATATGCATTTATCATCATCATTCCACTCCCTATTTCCTGTTTCCCAACAGGAGCAGACCACATTTGTTGATCATGTATTGTATTATGTATTGCCTACAATCTACTCTTCAGTACCCACCTGGTGCAGTAGTAGCCTCTGGCTCAGCAATTTGATGACGTTGAGGTTATCCTCTTAGGATTCTTCACTGTCACTGTAATGAAGTCAAATATTGGGTAGATGAGATCAATGGGAGATGAAAGAAATCTTACGACTAGAAGAAGAGTAGACTTACTTTTCCTGTCCTAGTGGATCGCGGACTGGGTTTATCTCTGTGCATGTCTCATCTCAGCATTTGTCTGTCTTCCCAGTCTTTCTTGGTCTGCTTCCCATGAATTCCAAACTGTTGGTCCATCCTTCCTCTCCAGTTGAAACATGCTTCTTAAGTGTCACGCCCAGCTCATGCTTAGACAGCCCAGAGAAGAATGTTTCCAATTGCCTCTCCTTGTAACACAGCAATTGACCGACCAAATTCACCCCAGGGTCATTGTAAAAACTAAAATATGCATTGTTTGCTTTTCAACATATGTTTGCTTTCAATTATTCATATACAAACTAAGATGTATGTCTACTATTTTTGTCTTTCCCGTTTTTTTCCCTCTGTCTCAGCTCATAGCTTCTTATCTATGTCACAGACTGACGTTCGGATGACTGAATGACGTTGATAAAATGAAATACTTTTAATAGCACACCCTGCAGAGGATACTGGCTAAGAAATATCATTGCTGTCAGCTGGTTGACAGAATACTGCTTTTCACAGAAACAGACAAAGCCAATTACTGCGAAATAACCGTCATCATTAGAGCAGTTCCAAGCAAAGCTCCATAGCTCATTTAATGTACATTTTACATTTAAATTAGACAGAAATATTTAATTAGGCTGAGAGTACCAATATAGTAGTTATAAGAAAAGATACATTAATTCAGTGTCTGATCTAAAAGGTTTTATTTGCTTCACAGTTTGTGTTTACTTGTTTAAAATCTGTCATTAGTGTATCACATTGACTTTGTAATTACATTCCTCTAATTACTTACAGTAATAAGAGAGATTGAGGAAAATAGAAAGAGCGAATTGTTTATTTAATGTATTTATTATATTTAGTGGCAACAAATTCCACAGTACTTTAACTGCTGCTTCAATACCGGGCACTTTCACCCCCTTCCTGCCCAGGCCAATTTTCAAGTTCAGCGCTGTCTCACCTTGAATGACATACATGCAACGCTGTACCCAAATAAAATGTTATAATTTTTTTTGAGACAGATAGAGCTTTTTATTGGTGGTATTTAATCACCACTGTTTTTTTTTTTTTGCTAAAAAAAAAAAAAGACCGGAATTTGGGGGGGGGGGGGAGTTTTTCTTAGTTTCTGTTAGAAAATTTAGAAAATAAGTAAGTTTTCTCCTTCAGTGATGTGTGCTGAGGAGGCTGCACTGTTGGGCACTGATAGGCTGCACTGATGGGCACTGATGAGATGACACTGAAGGGCACTGATGAGGTGGCAGATGATGAGGAGGCACTAATATGCAGCACTGATAGGCACTGACAGGTGGCACTGATGGCCACTGATAGGCAGCACTTATGGGCACTGATAGGTGGCACGGATAAGCAGCACTGATGGGCGGCACTGATAAACTGGCACTGATGGGCATTGAAATGTAGCACTGACTGGCATCCCTGATGGGCACTGATTGGCATCACTGATGAGCACTGATTGGCATCACTGTTGAGCACTGACTAGCATCACTGCTGGGCACTTTTGGGGCTGCACTGATAATCAGGGCACAGATGATCAGTGCCTTGATTATCTGTGCAGGTCTCCCCTGTGAGGAAATGCCGTTGACCGCCTCTCTTCTCCTCACACGCTGACATTGTGATGAGAGGACAGCTGATAACCAGCATTTCCTTGTTTACATGTGATCATCTGTAATTGGACACAGCTGATCACATGGGTAAAGAACCTCGTCATTGGCTCTTTACCAAGATCAGGGATGCACAAGGGTGGCAAGAGTGGGATGACGCCATATGAACTCGTCAAAGAGGAGAGAGCCACCCCACCACCACTATTTTTTTATACAGTAAAAACAAAACGATTGGTGAGGGTCATGGATGGTGCCACATCCCAAATAGAAACAAAAATAGAGAAATGACTTTTTAGGCACTGACATAAGTATATTAAAACAAGTATCATTGATGTCAGTGCCTAAAAAGTCCCACCACTGGGGTATTTCTCTATTTTTCTCTATACAGTGGGCCGGAGGTGGTTAATGATTACATAGACCATCAACCCTAAACACTTCCTATATTTTATTATGCACAAAAAAAAATCTGTGCTGCATAATCTGGAAGTTTTAAAGTGGTTCTAAAATGTTTTTTTTTGTACCTTAATGCATTCCTTTCACCTTAATGTATTTTGCCTCTTACTTTGCCCCCCCCAAATACTTACCTGAATCCTGTATTGACCCACTGCTGTGCCTGGCTTCAGTTCTTTTCTCCTCTCTCTATGTTCTTACAAGCTTGGCTGAGAGCAGTGGGAGCCATTGGATCCTGCTGCTGTCAGTCAAATCCTGTGAGCAGAGAGCAGAGGGTGGGAAACGTGTCAATGGACACACTAAGCCCAGCTTGGGATCATGCACGGATGTCTACCCCCATAGAAAGTGCTTAGTAAGAAGAGGAGGAGCCAAGATCGCTGGAGGGGGTCCCCAGAAGGGAAATTCAGGGCTGCTCTGTGTAATATCATTTTTTTCGGGGCTGTATCAGAAGGAATAATAGTGGGACTAGGTATTGGTGAGAGGGTTCTTGCTCAGGAGCTGGCGGTGTGGCTTGTTGGTGGATTATGGTGGGCCATCTTGGATGGAGTATGTGACAGCTGGATCTGTTCTTCTGAAGCAAGTAACCCCTGGATGCCTTGTTGGGGTGTTGTTTTGAAGATGCTAGGAGGATGACTGGAGGAACTGAGGCTCTCATGGCCCATTTAGAGTTGGGGAGGGGAGATCTGATTGCTGTGGATCACAGATTTTCCCAGAGTCACAGTGGGAAATCATGAATCCACTCTTTCTATTCTGCTGATCATTTATTGTCCAATCAGCAAGCTCTGGGTGGGTTCTTGACCAAATTGTGATGCAGTAGAGGAATGGTCTGTCCGTGCTATTGGAACAAGTTTCTGAATCACATGACTGGCTGCAGAGAACTGCAAGTCCGTCTGTGCATTTATCTGCTTGCCAGGAGGTTAGCTTTATTTATCTTTAAAATACCCATGGCAAATGCACCCAAATACACATGTAATTAAAACACAATGCCAGTGTTAACATGCCTCATAACACTAAGAGGTATACCATGCATTAGCTAGTACAAAGCTATTCTTACAAAACAAATATATACATTATAATTACTTACAGAATATTAACACAGAGTCAATTTTACTTTAGATTAGTAATACATTTAATGATGACAATTAAATCATTGCAGTTGGTAATGGTTGTGTTAATGGTTTTTTGTATCAGTTATTTTACAATATACCTGGAAACGACAAGAGCCATAGAAACAGAAGGATTTTGAGCATCTATGGTTCTTTGTGCATAAATTAGCACAGAACAGACTATTTTTCATATAATAAATATTGTTATGATGGACAAGATTGCTATGCAACCATGGCATCCGCACTTCAATGAAAGCACAGCATTGGTGTACAGAAGTCTTAATAATAACTTCATAGCACATAAATCTACTAATATGTAGTGGGTGTAGTCAATGACAGATGGGAACAGTGATAGGGTATATCTATTTATATTTGCATAACTAAAGGAAAGCACTGGACCTTTGGGGAAGCACTGGAATTGTAACTGTTGCCTATTGGTTAATTTGAACTTTTACCAAAAGAAACAACTAAGTCAGAGGCTCCGACAATCTTCTGTAGCATTTAGAAAGCTTGCCATCATTGGCTTATTTAGCCGTTTGCCTGGAGTTCAGCTTTAAACTGGTTGTGCTTTTTTGTCATTCACCATTTGCTATGCAATTACATTTTCCACTTAGCTGCTTTCTCGTGTAGTCAATGTCTTATCTTTAATTATACAACTGCTTTGCTTCATTTATAGCTTTCTACAATCTAACTCATCTGAGCATTTGTAGCTTTTGTTTTCAACTATTTCTAACTTAATGAAAGAATCTTCAGGATCCATATACCTGATTTCACACAGCTCCATACCTTATCTGCACTGAACCAAAGATTAGTATTCATAATTGCTGCAACTTTATGAATTCACACTTTTACATCAATTCCCCCAGGCCTGAATGACAGCCTCAGTTTTTCTTCATTTTTAAAAATTTAATGGGACATTCCAGTGGACACTTTGGCACATCTATTACCTTTACAAATAATGTATACTAGTAAAATTATGATATGCACATTATTTAGTAAAAGGCATAGCAAAAAGAATGTTTTAGCATGTTTGATAACCATATTATTTGGTGTTTTGTGGAGGGTTACTGAGGCTGATTGAGGTCATGTGAATGCTCCCCTTTTAGTGCAATGCTTTTCTGATAATGAATATTTCATATCTGATGCACCTCTTTGTTTTGGCTTTTATGATCAATGTAGGGCCCATTTAATAATATTTAATATGTCCTATGTAGCGGTACCCCCATAGGGGCTGCTGAGTATTGTAGTTCACCTATCACCCTGCCCAGCCTGGCATTCACTTCCCAGAGACTCCAAGACAATAAATAGTCCGTAGCTTTGCTTTTCTTTTTCTTTTTTGGGGGGAATTGAACTTGGATGGGGTATGGGAAATATGGGATGCCCAGTAGAATGAATAGCAATTAGCTTGGAACAACTATGTACAGTCACTGTACACATTACTCCTTCAGTCTCCTCCAGCACAACACTTGCTTGCAGACTGTTACACCTCCTCTCTCTCCAGCACAACACTTACTCTTCAGGCACAGCTAGCACTTGTAGTTAGGCCTGACACTGGCTTCAGTCAGGCCTTATTAGATGACTCAATGCAGACAGGGGCCGCAGGTCCCTATGATGTAGCAGTTGAAAAGTCCTGGTGCTAGCTTTCCTAGATGGACTACTGATCCCAGCTAGCCCTCTTCTGGCACTGCTAGCCCTCCTGGCTGAAGCTGCCTAACCCCACTGCCCATGACATTGCAATCCTCACTGCTGGCTCTGCACCCATCCCCCTGACTGCACATGTCACTCACCAGCCCTCCTGGCTGAAACCAGTGATTCCCTCCTGAAGACTTGCCTGGCAGTAATAGCTCCTTCTGTCCTTTCTTGCTCCTCATGTGCCTGCTGTCCTGATCCTTCATGAGTTCTTGAAGGGCTCCATCCTGCACCCGAGCCCCAGGCCCAAGGTCACCCCCCCAGACTGGGGAGCTCCCGCAAAGTCCCCGACAGCCTAGTACTCCATCTCCAGTTCTTCCACCCAAACTACTCCTCCCCAGCTGGGCTGATCCCAGGTATTTAAGGAGGCCTGCCCCCTGCCAATCCAAGTTAGGGATTGGTCAGAGCTCCTCAAGATACCCCAGGCAGCTCCACCCCTCTTCCCCACCCTTCCTTCTAGCACCTTCTAGAAGAAAAGGGGGAGGTAACTGAGAAGTGACACCACCCGTGAATCACCAGCTGCTACCCTGAGCCACTCCCAGCCCAAAACGAAAACAAACAGGCTAGCTAGGCCTGCCTAAATTTGCCTACACTACTAGAAAAAACATCCTCACTCTAGCACCTACCTAGGCAGAGGGTGCTACACCTAATTTTGAAATGATTTAGGGTCATAAGTTGGTCTGCTGTATTGTTGCATCAGATATGGCTGCCAGAGAGCATGTGGGCCATCTCGCATGCGTGTGACTTGTAGTTCTCAGTGAACTGTGAAGATGCTGGTGTCCATTAATCTTCCTGCACTACAGTAACTGTCTGCGCATAT
This sequence comes from Glandirana rugosa, assembly GCA_018402905.1. NCBI lineage: Eukaryota > Metazoa > Chordata > Amphibia > Anura > Ranidae > Glandirana > Glandirana rugosa. The sequence continues at coordinate 341,213 of BLSH010040768.1, forward strand.
CAGAGGTATGGGCAGACAGTTATCCAGAGAGTCTCCAGGGGCTGGACATTAAACCCACAATCTACTGATCACGGGGGTGATACTCAGCAGGCTCCAGGAAAAAAAATGCAATTTTTTTTACTTGAAAAAATATGTGCATTTTTTTTTTTTTTAAAGGTGAACTTAGCCTAAGTAATAGGATAAAATAACAATGACAAGTAAAGAGTATCAATCAACTATTCCCAACACTTCATAAACAATACTGCTTAGTGAAAAAGAGACTTCCATCTAGAAACATAATTTTAGTTTCATTATAGGCTGGAAACATTGTACTATAAGTCTTACATTTTTTATATACGGTACCACTTGCGGGTTTTAAAATATACACTGGTAAACTAGAAAAAGTGTACCATAACATCTTTTTCTTTGAGTTCATTGAGGGACAGAGAGATACAGTTTTTTTTTTTAAGAAAAATGTACAAGGTTACATAAGAATATAACAGTCAATATAGTTACATTATGACCGTAGTAATAACCTGTCACAAGTAAGTCGCACATAACAGCCTAATATAGGGTAGAGAGGGGAAAACTAGGATCAAGGAAAGGGGGAACGAGGGGGTTAAACAAAAGTTTTAACATCAATAGTATGTAAAGTGTTAGAGGGGGTGATAAGGGACTATATCAGTGGTGGCCTGTCCATAGGGGGCACATGGGCGCCGCCCCCCCATCCATGCATCCGGCCCCCTAATCTATATGCGGGGTGCCAGGTGCATGGATTCCAATGGGGTTTTTTTTTTTTTTTAAGCACATGATTAGAGCCCGAGGCTCTAATTGGCTTAAAAAAAAAGGAGCCCACCCACTTGTGTGACCATAGCAAATTAATATTCGCTATTGTCTTCCTGATTCTGCTCCCGGCCAAATAGGACGCAGTTCCTGTGACCCAATTGGCCAGGGAGTCTTAGGACAATCTGGTCTTGGTCAGGACCCACTTCCTGTTTGGCCTGGATGAGAAGCAATTGCCTGGGCGAGGAGCTGCTGCCCGGATCCATGTTTGCCTGATCCGCCTTCTTTCCTTAGGTAAGGAGACCTCTGATCGCTGTGGCATTCCCGTCCGACTCCCATGGGGGAGGGGGGGGGGGAAATCACAGCATTCCTGTACATCTCCTGCGGGGGGGGGGGGGGGGTTGGTGTGGTGCACCAGCCACCACTGGACTATACTATACTAAGACTTTGCTGATGAAAACAGTATCATTAGTTGTAACCAGCATGGATTTATGAAGGATTGTTCTTGCCAAACCAATCTGCTAACATTCTATGAGGAAGGTAGCTGACATCTAGATAAAGGAAGGCATTTAATACAGTTCCCCATACACATTTACTTTACAAATTGAGGTTTGTTGACATAAACCATAGGGTATGTACCTGGATAGGAGACTGGTTACAGGGGTGCATCCAAAGGGTATGGTGATAAATAGCATATACTCAGAATGATCTGGTGTGGTAAGTGGGGTCCCCCAAGGATCTGTCCTGGGGGACCCCAGAATTGAGTGATACTGATTTTTGGGGAAATTTATCATCAGACACTGAAAGTGACGACAGCAACAATTCTGCAACTGAGCACATTTCAGTATTTTTGGTTTGATTACATTATTGAATACATTTTATTACTATTACATTATTATTTTTGATGATTATTTTTAGTTATTTATTATATTATAATTTATGATTTCATTTTTCAAACTTTTTCATACCCGGGATGTCTACTAGACTCTTGTTTGGACAGATTTAAGTGAGTTATTCCTAAGAATTACAGGCCTACAATATAAAATGCCAAATTTCCATGCAGAATAATCATACCGCTTTCAGCACCAAAAATCTGAAATAATCATACCGCCAGGGAGGTTAAACTGCGTAGAAGGTTCTTTACTGTCAGAGTGGTAAGGACGTGGAACTCCCTTCCACAAGCAGTGGTGTAAGTGGGTATTGTCGACACTTTAAAAAAAAAAACTTTTAGATGGGCATCTTAACGATTGCAACATACAGGGATATGAGAATTATTATTGACAAAAACTCACGCACACACCCACACCTGGATTGAACTGGATGGACTGGTGTTTATATTCAAGCTTACCAACTATATATATGTAATTGTATGTAACATGCATTGTTTTGAGCATAATCATAGAATTAGTATTAAATAACACCTCCAGTTACCTCCAGAAGGTTACCTCTATTTCTGTTACTTGTAGAAACGCTATGTCGATTATATTAAACATTAGGCATATTGACCGCAGTAAAGGCAGAGGGCATCTTTACAAGTTCAATATACGAAGCTGCGCAGTTATTAAGTTGCATCCAGACACTCCAATGTTTCCAAAAGGACTCACATTTGTTGTTTTTAATAGCAAACATGAGATTAAACTTTGTTAGTGTTTAAATTATTCAACAAAAGTTTAGAGTTAGGAAGATCTCTTTGTTTCCAGGCAGCAGCTATGGTTTCTTGGCAGGAATTAGTGTGTAATAAACATCAAATGGTTATAAGAGCATTGTTTGTTATTTATGTGGATTAGAAAGCCTGATCTGGTATGATATTAAACTTTATAACAGTGGATATGATAGTAAAAACAAATTCCCAAAATGGGGAGATCTAAGGACACAGATCTAAGGAGAACAAACAAACAAAACATTGAAGGCCTTCCCATTAAACCATGTCCCTAACTGCCATGTCTCAGTTTTGTAAACAATCAGGTAGAGCGCTTCCCTTTAAATCATAAAGTTCCTATGTGCAACAAACAAATTAATACGATACAAAACCACATTACAAATAAGTATAAAACACTAATAACAACCACTGGGATGGCACAACAAACGGTATGTAAAAATATCTTCCCAAGAAATCCATACAGTGATAAAGTGCTAGTGCATAAAGATCAGATACATCTGCTGGTACCTGTGTAAACATACTGTGTATATAATTCGTGGTGAGAACAAAAGTCTAAAGTATGAACCATGAACATTGTGCAGGAAAACAACACCTCCTGTGTCCCTCCACCTTCATATTTATGCGCTAACCTCCATAAAAGACCAAACCTGGTCACCATGCGCCTTCCCCTTTAAGGGGCACAAACAACCCCTTGATGGGCAGATATAGACTACTCCAATGCAGAGGGTCCTAGGTGGTCCGCAGTGGCAGCACTCATCAGGCATTAAAGGAAAATTGACATAGTGCTGAACCATTTAAAATACCATTTATTTCAAAAACTGCAAAAAAAAACCTCACATGTTTCTGTGCACAGTTGCCCGGTGCACTCAGATGATACACAGATTATGGAGCTCATCTGAAATGGTGACAGAGACTGAACCTACTGGAAAAGTGAGCCTACTCTTCACCTGTATGCATCTAGGTCCCAGAAGGGTTAGAGTATGGAGCCTGTTTGTATCTGATAGGAAAACTGCATAAGGAAGATGAAAAAGGCTGTCAGAGACTGGACACACAATAACAAGCACCGTTCCACACCTGAGGCTCTCTCTGACTGCTGGAAGGCTCCCTGACAAAGAATAAATTAAGTTACTCACCAAGCTGTCTTTGCTTCTTGTAGAGCCACACTCTCAAGAAGTCTTCAGGGAGAGGACGTATGAGTGTCATGGCTCTGGACTTGGAAAGCAGACTGCAGTTAACTAACATGCAGGGCTGCCTTAATGCATGGGCACCCCTGGGTACTGCCCAGGGTCCCTAGGTGCATGGGGGGCCCCACTATAATCTTGCATTACATCATACTTGCCAACTGTCCGGGATTTGCTGGGACAGTCATGCTTTTTACTAACCTGTCCCGGGATGGCTGGATTCTATTTTTTTTTTTCTGGATTCTATTTAAAGTGCTAATAAATATATGTTTAATTCTATCAACTATTTATACTTTAATTCTTGAGAGTAGGTGCATAAATTGGGGCAGGGTTGTAGGGGCCTCAGTGTAATACTTTGTCCAGGGGCCCATGATGCTAATAAGAAGGCTGATGCTTCAAGACTATGCTGAAGATCAGACCAGTTCAAGCAGTATATGAACATCTGAGTTGAAATAAGACTAGATAATAAAAAATAAAATGCCTTGGATTTTCCTCAGAGAAGAGCGTCCAACCTGCTAGGACTCTAGAAAAAACATCATGACTGTTATGGGACTGTTATAGTGGACAGACTTTCAACTTTTATTCTGCTGTTTGCATCTGTTGACTTCCTGATGGCATCTGCATATAGCCTGCACATCTATGAATTACTACCTGTATATACCTGTGTCCCCCAATGAACAATAAAGAGATTTATTTTGTGTAGCCAATGCCCCCCTTAGGGGTGACTGGTTGATGTGGTTCACCTGCTCACAACTGCCCTCAATCACACTCCTACTGGCACCCGGAGTCAGAAAACAGACTTGCTCTTTGTTTTTGTTGTTTTTATTTGGGGATTGAACTTGGATAGGGATTGGGGTAGTTATGGGACGCCCAAAGATTAAACAGTTCTATACATGGGACCACTATATACACTCTCCAGTGTTTACACTTCTCCGACTTCACTCCAGCACTCTTCTTGCTTTTCTGATAACTCCTAGTTCCTCTCTCCTGCACACTTCTTGCTTCTCACTAGCAAGGTCTGGAAGGAAATTTACCAGGCCTCCAAACAGACTTGTACAGCCTAGCTAGCACATGTGACACCTGATGTAGATTTATCAGGCCTCCAGACCACATTTTGTGGGTGTGGGGTTGATGTTCCCCTTGTGTAGCAAATTCAGTTAGTTGGTGCTAGCTAGCCATGATGGACTACAACTCCCAGACCATCCGCACACTGTCCATGACACCAGGTCCCATTCTCCTCCTGCACCTTTTCCAGACTGTCCTCTTCCCAATCTGCATTGTGCATCTCACTCCCCTGGGCTGTGTCATTCACTGTTATTTGTAGTTCCTCCCGGAGATCTCTCTGTTCTCACTGGTGCTGTCCTCTTCCGCTCCCCCTTGTGCCTCTCCCCCAGGATCCCTCTCTCCTCCTGGCTGCACCCAAGCTCTCCCAGGCTGAGGACACCCCCCCCCCCAGACTAGGGGCTACCTCAGGCCCTGACAGCCTCCACACTACTTAATCTCCGTCATTTCCACCCAAACTTCTACTATCCCCACTGAGCAGACCGCAGTATTTAAGGAGGCCTGCCCCCTGCCAATCCAAGTTGGGGATTGGTCTGGGCTCCTTAACATACATCAGGAAGCTTCACCTCCTCTTCCCATCCAATTTTCCAGAACTTTCTGAAGAAGAGGGGAGGGGTAACCAAGGGGTGTCGCTTCCTGCAGTCTTCAGTCCTCCCTGGGCCACCCCCCTGCCTAGAATCAAAACCATCAGGCCTGACTAAATTTTACCTACTCTCCAAAAAATCTACTCCTAAACACCTACCTATGGTAGAGGGTGTGCCACAAGACAATATTGCCATGTTTCACAATATAATGTAGTGCTATGGGTTGCTGGATTTTTCAGGCCTTCCCATTACACACACAGTCAGGCAACAGGGATTTTGCGACTCTCTCACAGGCTCAGTAGCCAATACAGGGAACTTTGTTTTGTTTTTGTTTATTTAGGGGATACACTTGGGAGGGGAATAGGAAGGCATGGGACGCCCAAAACTGTAGACTATGAAGGACATCTTGAGGATTTGCTAATGTCCCTGGCTGCTAGGTAGTAACGTCAACAATGCTGTACATCCGTAGGAGTGATGGCACAGCTAAAATAGTAATAAAAAGTTCCAACTGAAGAATGCAGGTGCTGCTCTGTGGAGAAATGCTAACACAACTGGATGCTCCTGACCCAAGCTAGAGGTGTGGGGGTGCGTCTGGCTTTGTACTAGCACTATTCTGTCCCTTGGTTATGGACAAACAAAATATTGCACCTTGCTGTCCTCTCTATCCAGGTTTGGGGTATGATGAAAAGGAAGTTACTAACTCAGTCCCTTTCTTTTCAGTGAATCCTCAAGTCCAAGGGGCTGCTGTACGGTCTTTCTACTAGACAGGCCAGATCTTGTCTGTCAGGATGACTTCAGCTAAGCCTAGCTGAGACTAGTAAAGGGGTGAGACTTCTAGCTGAACCTTCTCTCTTCCATCCGCTCTCTCCTTCTCCTGTTACTTCAGTCTGCCCAGTGGCAGAGCCCTCCCCAGCATAAGGGTCCCCTCCAAGCAACTGGATCCTCGGCTCTGCTCACCTCTTCCACTTCTAGGCTCCTGATTGACCTATTTTCCCAATTTCTGGGCCTTACCTCCCCAGGGATTGGTGGAAACTCCATAAATATTCAGTCTTAGACTCTGTTCTCCCACATTCTAAGTTCCAGAACTATCCAGCAAGTTCTACAAGCCAGCCCCAGCCCTAAGGCTGGATTCACACCTATGCATTTTTAGTGCTTTTTGCATTTTGCAGATTTTCACTCCAGTCCATTTAACATAGTTTCCTATGGAACACAATCTGAAGTGCAAATCTGCAAAATGCAAAAAGCACTAAAAATGCATAGGTGTGAATCCAGCCTTAGAGCTCTGCACAGTTACGCACAAACAAATTAACCCCAGCTCCTCTGCCTATAGAAAAGCCAAACAAAATGTTCTTGCTCTGTAACACTGAGAGTGCAACACCTAGAATGCCTTGTTTGTTCTAAAAAAAATATGTAATGCCTAAAACGTAAAAATCGCTGTAGTTTATAAGGGGTATACAGATACTGCAGCCGAAGTATGTAAGTTCGCCTACCACTTCCATCTCCTGTACTTCTGGCCTAATTGTTTTATTCAAATATTAATTTTTGCAAGCACATTTTGTAATGGTGATTGAGAAAACAGCACAATAGGGGTGTAGTCTGAGGGTGTGGTCATTGTGTAAGCTTATGGCATCAGCTTTTCTTTGCCTATGGGATCCGATTTAAATGAGGTTCTGTATATGACCTTTACTTTCATGCTTAAAAGAAAACTAATGTTTTGGGGTCAATTTATTTTCTTTAAAATGTATAAAAATATACTACTGATGAATATTTAATATATGACCTATTGAAGTAAGGATGAAGTAGGGATGAGTTAGGCTGGATTCACACCTATGCATTTTTAGTGCTTTTTACATTTTGCAGATTTGTACTGCAGTCCATTTAACATGATTTCCTAAGGAACACATTCTGAAGGGCAAATCTGCAAAATGCAAAAAGCACTAAAAATGCATAGGTGTGAATCAGGCCTTAATCTGCCTGAACAGCGTTGCAAATCTAGGCCTCATACACACGGACGTTTCTTAAAAAATAAAGAAAACGTCAGGCCCGACGTCAAGGAAAAATAGGTGTGAGTGAGCGTTAGTGAGCATCGTCGTCAATAGGCGTTTTTTAAAAAAAAATCATCCCTCTGCTATTTTTCAACCTTGAAACGTTGGCGTCAAAAAACGCCAGTTAACGCCAGTATGGCATTAGTTGGTGTTAGTGAGCGTTTTGCGGCGTCGGCATCAAAATACGCCAAAACGTTAAAGCCTCAGAACACACTGGCCGTGGGTTCTAGTTTCAGCTCACTAACGCCGACGCCATCTACAGCTCAAAAACGTCTGCGTTTTTATGGGGCCATTGACTAACATGGAGAGCTGCAAAAAACACCAGAAAACGCCGGCGTCAAAAAACGTCCGTGTGTATGAGGCCTAAAGGTTTACCAACTTTGCTGGCAACCCCTTTGACATCTATTGGGAGGATCTTAAAGTAATTAGATACTGGTCACTTGTGTAGCTAATAGGCACACTAGTGCATAAGGTGGCTGCTTAGGGGTTTCACCGCCTCCAATAACATGTCTCTCCTGTCAAGATAGACAATTCAAATGGTTGCACTGTGTATACAAAATATCTGGTTGTGTGCAATGTTACATTTGTGGATATGATTGTTAAAATAATTAATATATTTGGTGACAACAAGGGTATGAAAGAATATTTTCATTAATGCATGTATTGGTTAGTGTAATCTGCCAATACAGCTCTGAGGTAGAGATTGGATATTATGGCAAACGTTAACAACAGCATGTACCAGATTGCTCAGAACATCATCTTGTTTTGTAAAATAAACATAAAATCATTGCACTTACAGAGTAACAACTTGAAAAATTGCATAACACACACTGATTCATACAGCAAGGTTTGCCATCTAGAGGATCAGGAATAATTTCTACTCTCAATACTTTTGTGACTTGCAGCAGTGATCAGTCTGAAATATGCAATTATTCAAGTTTTTTCTTTGTGAGGGCACGACGTGAATGAGTGGGTGGATTATATTATTTTTTGTGATTAAACAAAGTGATGTTCTGTGTGCTCTTTAATATTTGCTACAGTGTTCTTTGAAAGTCCCACAAGAATGCTGTGAGCTGGCAAGGGACAGCTGGCTGTTGACACCAGTGAGTTACCTTTGAATTTTTTTTTTTGTTAAATGAGCAAATAATAGAAATTAAAGTGGTTTGGACTGCCATTATTAGTTCCTTCAGATAAATATTTTATTTGAAAGAGTAAGTGATTTTTCATTAAAAAGGGTTTAACTAGACCCTCCAAAGTAAGAAGCCTATGCTCCAAGATATTGCAATCTCCTCACCTCCTAGGTGAACTCAGCCATTCAGGATGATTCAATGGGGGTCTTACCTTTAGGCTGGGTTCACACCTATGCAAATTG
>BLSH010040768.1:365589-378187 GCA_018402905.1 Glandirana rugosa
AGGGAGGAGTATCCGGATAGAGATGTGTCCGGTAGGGGTGAAGTATTCACCTGCTCTGTTCAACCCCCCCCCCCCCCCACCACCACCACTTCACCAGTTGGTACCTGCTGCTGACCCCCCCCCCCCAGGACAAAAAATGATCTACGGCCCTGCAGAGCGGGGTAGTGGACATTGAGCAGTTGATAAGTTGGACGAGTTTGACAGCAGCATTCTAATCGACTGAAGTGGGGATGGCCTGTGTAGAGATAGGCCTATGAGGAGGGAGTTGCAATAGTCAAGGCGAGAGATAATAATAGAGTAAATGAGGTATTTAGTGGCTTCATTGGATAAAAAGGGGTATATTTTGGGGATGTTATGGAGATGAAATCTACAAGATTTGGACAGTGATTGGATGCGAGTCTGAAACGACAGGTTAGAGTCCAGGATTACACCTAGCACCCTGGCATGAAGGGAGGGGCTGATAGTTGTATTCTTGATCTTGATGGAGAAGCCAGGGGAAGGGGCACGGGCAGGGGGGAATATTATGAGCACAGTTTTAGAAAGATTGAGTTGGAGGAAGCAGCATGGCATTCATACTGATGTCAGTTAATAAGTTAGTAATGCGAGAAGAGAATGAAGGAGTGAGGTGGGGAGTAGAGAGATAGATTTGGGTGTCATCAGCATAGAGATGGTATTGGGAGTTTATCAAGTGACCAAGGGAGGAGAAGTAGATAGAGAAGAGAAGGGGTCTGAGGACAGAATCTTGGGGGACCTCTACAGAAAGAGGAAATGGAGAGCAAGAGGCAAAGTTGTAGGTAACAATGAAGGACAGCTGTGAAAAGTAGGAGGAGAACCAGGAAAGAGCCAAGTCTTGTGTGCCAAGGGAGTGGAGTTTTTTGACTTGGAGCGGGTGGTCAACAGTTTCAAAGGCTGCAGAAATGTCGAGTAGCATGAGTATGGAATAGTGGACATTGGCTTTAGCAGTTAGTAAACTGTTAGTGAGTATTAGTAGGGCAGCTTCTGTGGAGTGTTGATAGTGAAAGCCAGACTGTAAGGGGTCAAGAAGGTGGTTTTCAGTGAGGTTTGAGGTATTCAGACTGTTGTAGACTAGGTGTTCTTAAAGCTTTGAGGTAAATGAGAGCAAGGAGATGGGTCTCATGTTGTTCAGTCTGGTGGGGTCCATTAAGGGCTTTTTAAGTATAGAGATGACTAGTGCATGCGAGTGAGGGAGCATAGGATAGAGCAAGATGGTGACTGTAGTAGTTGCAAGGGAATATGGTCCAAAGGACAGGTGGTAAGGTGGGCTTCTGAAACATATTTGGTAACATTTTCTGTAGTAACAAATTCAAAAGTATTGAATATCATTTTAGACAGGTTATTCTAAGTGAGGTAGATATCTGTGCAGTGGAGATATCCCCACAGGTTGCATTAATCTTGTTTTTGAAGTGATTGGCAATCTCCTGAGCAGTGAGTGAGTTGCTGGGTGGAGGTTATAGGGGACAAAGTAGAGCGTTAAAGGTAGAGAAGAGCCGATGAGGACCGGATGACAGAGTATTACTGAAAGTGACAAAATAGGTTTGTTTGGCAGCATGAAGGCAGGAATTGTATTTTAGAAAAGCAGATGTATACAGTTGTTACTACAATTGCTCCAGTCCCCTGCTATGTCTCTTGAGCTTTCTGGTCTGCCAAGGTTGTAACATTCAGTGATTGATTCTGTGTGTAGTGAGGGGAGCAAGTGTTTCCAGTAAGGATGATAGTGAACTGCTGTAGACAGAATTGGGGGGAGGACAGGGGTGATATTTTATCATAGATGTGGTCAGTAGCAGAATAGAGAAGAGACAGGTTAACCAGTTCCACATTGCCTACCATCTATTTACGGTGGCAGTGTGGATGCTGGCCGCGAATCGCCGTAAAAAGACGGTGATCTGCGAATGGCCGCTAGGGGGCACGCGCTCCTGAAGAGCTGAGGAGTGTGCCCGCGGCTCGGGCGGACCCAATGTCCGCCGGCGAGCCGCGATGAGCAGCCACAGGCAAAGAACGGGGAACCGCCGTTGTAAACACGGCGGTTCCCCATTCTGACAGTGCGGGCATAGGAGATCTACTGATCCCTGTCACTGGGATCAGTTAGATCTCTCATGCCTATGGTAGCCCAGTCCCCCCACAGTTAGAACACACCTAGGGAACATAGTTCACCCCTAGCTCTCCCCCTGCAGGTTAACCCCTTCCCTGCCAATGACATTTATACAGTAATCAGTGGACATTTAAATTTCTGATCGCTGTATAAATGTCAATGGTCCCAAAAAAGTGTCAAAATGGTCCAACATGTCCGCTGCAATATCGCAGTACCGCTAAAAATCGCAGATCACCGCCATTACTAGTAAAAAAAATAAATAAAAACCCCAGAAATGAATTCTCACCATCCGTAAATGCGGCCACTTTTGCACAAACCAATCAATAAACGCAGATTGTGATTTTTTTTTATCACAAATGTGAGGAAAAATATAAATCGGCCAAAACTGGTGAAAAAATATGTTTTTTTTATATTTTTTTGGATTTGTATTTTAGCAAAAAGTAATAAATTTGTTTTTTTTTTTTGCAAAATGGTCGCTCTTCTTTTGTTTATAGCGGTGATCAGAAATGATGCAGAGGTGATCAAATACCACCAAAAGAAAGCTCTATTTGTGGGAAAAAAAAGACGCAAATTTAATTTGGGTACAACGTCGCACGACCGCGCAATTGTCAGTTAAAGCGACGCAGTGCCGAATGGCAAAAAGTGCTCTGGTCCTAAACTGGGAAATTCTTCCAGAGGTGAAGTGGTTAAAGTGGCAAATGTCTTTAAGAGAAATTGTTCGCTGCTTGGGGGGAAGCTGGTTGAAGACAGGGACACTGTCAAAGTGAGGTTATGAACAGAGAGAGGAAAGGGTGTGTTGGTGAGGTTGCAATGAGTGCAGGAATGGGAGAATACAAGGTCAAGGGTATCACCATCAGAATGTGTGGAGATCTATGTCCATTGTGTTAGATCAAAAAATGAGGTTACGTTGAGAAGCTGCGATGTATGTAGCCAGACTGTTAACATTAACAGGGATGTTAAAGTCACCAAGAATTATCATGGGTATGTTAGAGGAGACAAAGTAGGGTAGAAAGGCAGTAAAGTAATCAAGGAAGCATGACACAGGTGGTCTAGGAGGCCAGTAGGTCTCTGCAATCCCTAGAGAAATTGGAGAACAGACAAATACAGTGAGTTTGAGAGATAAAAGTAATGTTGAGGAATTAGACAATACATTTCTGCCAACAACCTGAAAACAATGGAGAGAAAGGAAAGTTCAGCACCTAGACTAAACCGTGGAGACTTCCCTGGATTTTATAGGCAAGAAATATGATCAAGAGTAATAGTTATAGTAAGATAAAATACAATTTTATTGGGTATGACAACAATAAAAGATATATCAGGGGAATATACCCTCTGGCATGAAGAGTAACATGTACACAAAATGTATAAAAAAAAGGAAAAGTGCTGCATAAAGTGTACAAAAATCACAATAAATTGACACTGTAACAATAGGTGCATCCATACACTGTCACATGGAAATGTAGGTCAGTGATGGGGAGCGCCTTTTGAATCCCTTTTGAATCCTTTTGAATGTTTTGGAATCAGCCGTATGTTGTCCTTCTTCAGGGAATATTAAATTAAGGGTCAAGGAGTGTATCCATTTCTGAAATACAAGGAAATAACTGGAAAGTCATAATGTAAAGGCAATATACGTACAATACAAAGTGTATTATACAGGTATGTAAAATATATAAACATCCAAGGATGAGTGTCCACTTACAATAGCACATACACAGCAGTCCATGCTCTGCAGCACAGGGAGATACCAGCCCTGGAAAAGATTGCAGCAACCACACCGCACACAATGAGCGCCAGTGAGCGCCCACAGTGGCCAGACACGCACAGCCACAAGAGAGTCACAATATCTGCAACAAAACAAAGTAAATAACTATGAGTAGTTGTAAAATACAGATCAAATAGTATAAATGATAATGCAAGAGGATTTAAAAACATACAGCTGCACATGATTGGATGAAGGAAGTCAGCAGAGCTTCTGCTCAATTACTAAACTCTGGAGCAACTGCCCTTGCAGAGTGCAACTGCACTTTGCAAAGTGCACAGTCTTTTTCCCTTAAGTAAATCAACCCCATAGTGCTCACATGTATTATAAAAAAAAAGTTTTGGTTATATGACATGCCAGAGAAATTGTTGAAAATGTGTTTTGCAAGGGATTTTTGTGACTTATGTTATCGAAGCTGGAATACTGAGACAAACATAGTGTAGTATACTTGAAAATGAATACTTCTCAACATTCCAAAGCAAAAAAAAAAACCTTTTTATAACGTTTGTTAAGTTTATACATAATGCAAACATAAAAATAACTCCAATATAATTGGACAACGGTGTTAGACTTTTTTATGTCATCAAACTTGTATATCTATAAATTTCTTATAAAAAAGTAAACATAACAACTGTAGTACAAGGTTATAACATGGACAAACTAATAAAAGATTAAATAAAGTTATTTTGCCGTGGAACCTGTCCTTCATCGGAAAGGAAGTAGTCAGCAAAATGTTCACAGATTTGGAGTGCTTGATTACTGGGGCGAGTGCCAGTCAGATGACCTCGGGGTTCATTTGGGATCACTTCCGGAGTTTCACTGGATACATTCTCCTTTATCCTTAAAAAATGATGTAGCACACAGCTAGCTTCACTTTCAGGAGCATTGATGTTAATAAAACACGCCATTTTGCTGTACATATTCCAAAAGCACACTCCACTATTCGGTGTGCTCTACTCAGCCGATAATTAAAAATGTGTTTCCTGGAAGTGAGACCATGCATAGTGTAGGGCCTGAGGAGGTAGGTGGACAAAGCAAATGCCTCATCTCCTAGAACTACTAAACGCAGATCCGGCCCATCAATACCAGGCAGAGGACTTGATTGTAGCAGATAAAATTCCCCATATTGGAAATGCCAGACCATCTCCAAATTACGAAATATTCTGGAATCTCCAGAACTTCCATGGGCCCCAACATCCACTGCTATAAATTTCATATTGGCATCACTGAGTCCCAGCAGAGCAATTGAAAAATATATTTTGTAGTTGAAGAAGCGGGAACCAGAATTAGGTGGCTTGATCTAGTGCCCCAATGCAATTTGGGAAATTCGTTTTCTCCCAGAACTCATCAGCTGTTTCTTCCCAAACACTGAATATTTGTTCTGGCATTATTGTGTTTTTCAGTTCTTCCCACAGTACAAGACAAGTGCCATGCACAAAATTGATGGTGAAGGGAGGTGAAACTGGCACCAGAGGCAAGGTATCTGGAATACAAAATTATGAATAAATTATAAATAATGAAAAACTTTAATAATAATTAATAATTACTAATTATTAATAATGAAAAATTGCAATGACCATACTGAACTGGTTCTTTGTTGGGACAGAAACTGTAAGCGCCACCCTACTAATGGCCTCCTCGTAATTATGACATGTCCAGATATACTGTACAAGGTAAGGAGGTAAGGAACAGAGAAAACATGCAAGGGGCAAACTTCTCTTGGTGGGCTGAACAATCAATTACATATATCTTGAGTAAGGACAGTGATGCCTGAAACATTGCTGCTTTGATATATACTATATATATATATATATATATATATATACAGTTGTGTTCATAGGTTTACATACCCTGGCAGAATTTATGATTTCTTGGCCATTTTTCAGAGAATAGGAATTATAACATAAAAACATTTCTTTCACTCATGGTTAGTGTTTGGCTGAAGCCATGTATTATCAATCAACTGTGTTTACTCTGTTTAAATCATAATGACAACAGAAACTACCCAATTACATGCAAGGAAAACAAACAAACAAAAAAAAAAACAGCATTTTTGCTTGCAAATGATTGGATGATGTAAGTCAGCAGAGCTTCCCCTCATTTACTAAGCTCTGCAGCAACTGCACTTGCAAAGTGCGTAGTCTATTTGCCTTTAGTAAAGTAACATTCACATTACTTGGGGGACTCAACATATTTACTTTCAATAAATTTTTATTACTCTTTCTGAAAGATATGAGCAATGATACAATGCGTGATAGCCTTAAAAGGTAGAGATACATAACACAACAAAACGATACAGATCAGATATCATATGTAAAGGACATTGTACAGCATTGCATAACATCTTGATGACTCCTCTTTAAGATCTTGTAAAATACTCTGCTATACAGAGTGTAAGGTTCAGGTTTTGACCCAGGCACCCCATATGGGATCAAGCTGTGCCTCTGGGACCCAACCCTCGCCCCCTCTTAGCGGGACAGGGAGGATGTAGGAAGAGTGAGGACCCCAGTAGGGGCCAATCGCATACAATATCCAAAGTGAGCAACAGAATAGGGTCAAGGAAAAAAGAAATGTGAGAAAAGTGGGAGAAGGGCCGTTGCCTGGTGGGAGCCAGGAGAGGGGCCCTAGACAGAGGAGTTAGGAAAGGGAGATCTGATAAGCCAAACCTTGGGTATGAACTGGTTCATTGTTCGGCTGGGGGCCCTGGGAGAATGGGTAGGCGCATATAGATTGCCCAGGGTTCCCAGATAGCCTCAAATTTCTGAGTTGTGTCCATGAGAGAGCTACATATTTTCTCCTGGGTCATTATCCATGATATTTTGCGTTTAGCAGCTGCAAAGGACACCTTCACCTGCTTCCAGGCCTTTGCGATGGTCAATTTAGCGCCTAGGAGGATAAAGTGAATTCATTTTCTGGTGTTTTTAGGCATTTTGGGTAGATCTGCATTTAGAAGGGCAATGGCTGGAGATTGCTGGATTTGAGGATTAGTTACTTTATCGATCAACCTGAAGATTCTTCTCCAGTAAGATCTGATCCTGGGGCATTCCCACCAAATCTGGGACATTGTGCCTCTCATCTGGCAATCTCTGAAGCATAAAGGGTTCACTGAGGGGAACATGGTCGCCAATTTCGAAGGGGACAAGTACCACCTGGTCATTATTTTGATACTGGCCTCTATGAGAGGGACATTAATTATTCCTTTGAAAGATCTGAAGCAGGCTGTATGCCATTTCTCCAGATCCCATGCTAGTTGGAGGTCTTCCTCCCAAGACTGCATATAAAGAGATTTACTAATAGGGAGGGCAAGTGACTGATAGATGATAGAGATACCACCCTTTTGATCCAATGCTTGTCCGCACCATTGTTCATGAGCAGTTATTGTTCGTAATTTAGCGTTGTCATTTCAAACTTTTTGAAGGAAGTGGAAGATTTGTCTGAATCTGTAGTGTTCAGAGATGGGCAGCTCCAGTTTTGGGGTCCAGTGCCTCAGGGAGAGGGGTCCAGAGAGGGATAGGAAGTGGCCTATTCGGTACAGTCCCTTATCCAGCCACCACTGGAAGGCTTTAATGTCTAACCCCAGTGGGGAAGTTAGGGTTGTGGAAGATGTGTGTCGGGGGGGGGTGACATCCTGAGACCAAGGCAGTGGAATTGCGTAACCCATCCCAGAGAGCTAAGGATTGTGAGGATGGGGGAGGGGATGACTGGTCGGTCTCTGGTGGGGACCCATAAGAGGAAATCTAAAGTGTGGGAGGGGACAGCTTGTCTCTCCATCTGTATCCAGTCTGGCTTTTTAGTTTTGAAATATATAGCAGAGAGTTGGGCTAATCTGACCGCCTGATAATACCATATGAGATGAGGAAGCCCCAGACCACCTTTCTTTCTGGGTTGAAATAAGGTTTTCCTCGCAAACCTATAACCAGACCCCCCCACCAGATGAACTTCAAGATTTTGCTCTGGAAGGTTGCTAAGTGATCTTTTCTTATTGTAAATGGAAGGGATCTGAAAAGGTAAAGGATCCTGGGGAGCAATGTCATCTTGACAGAGTGGACCCTACCCAACCAGGATAATTCCCCTCTAGCCCATGTTTTGAGGTGTAGCTCTAGTCTCTTATACATTGGGGGGAAATTAAGTGGGTAAATTTGGTCAATTTTGGCGGGGAGTGTAATTCCAAGATATCGGATAGCGTGTTCACTTCAGGCAAACTGGAACGATTCTTGTAAGCTTACAGTCATTTCACGAGGAAGAGAAATATTTAGAGCTTGAGATTTCGAGTAGTTTATCCTGAGGCTGGAGAATTTGGTGAAGTCATCTAAAATTTTACACAAGTTGGGGAGGGACGTGGTTGGGGATGTTAGAAAAAGTAGGATGTCGTCTGCAAACAGGCCACATTTATGGGATTGGGGGCAACACGAGACTTCCTGGATGTCTTTGTTGTGTCGTATCGCTACCGCTAGAGTTTTGATCAATATCGCGAAAATCAAGGGAGACAGGGGACACCCCTGCCTGGTGCCCCTAGTGATCTGGATAGGATCTGAATAAAGCCCCTGGAGGCGAATCCTGGCAGTTGGAAAGGAATAAAGGGCCTGGAGTATTTTTATGAAGTGATTACGAAAGCCCCAGCGTACTAGGAGGGAGAAGATATAGGGCCAAGTCACCAAGTCAAATGCTTTATGTAAGTCTAGCGAGATAGCATTCTGTCAGGGAAATAAACAAAGGACGACACCTAATGCCAATTTCCAACATGGCCGATTCAGGCGCACGCCTGTGTGAGCAGGCGCATGCCGATGCGTACGAACGAACGTTCCTGCATGAACGAATGTTGACGCACGCTGATGCGCGGGGACACGCTAGGCGCACGCAGATGCGCAGTAACGAACACTTTGGCGCCCTCTGGGCTATTTAAACCTACTACTGACTGGGATATTTTGCTGGATTATCTCTCAGCTCCCCTGTGATTCCTGTGTTCCTGATATCCTGATTGATCTCCTGTTATCCGACCCGGCTTGTCCTGACCTTGAACCTGCTCTCCTATTCTGACCCCGGCTTGCTTCACTGACTACTCTCCTGGCTTGATCCTTTGCTGACATGGCTTGCCTTGTGACTTTGCACAGCCTTGCTCCTGTGTACTGTACCGGCTACGCCTTCTGGTGTATGGACTGTCTCACCGTGTATGACCTTGACTTGGCTTCTGATCCTGTCTCCAGTTTACTCCTCACGGAGTTGCAAGCATGCCAGTACCTACCAGCTGTTCCTGTGGCTTCCTGCTTCCAAGTCTTCTAGGATATCCTACTGGCAACCCGGGCTTCTTTGGACACTGCTCCCCTGTCTCATCCCCAGGGTAGCTGTGCACTTAGTCGCAAGGGAAGCCCTCTAACATCTCTGCCTCACACCCGGAACGTGACACATTCCTTTTTTTTAGGGCCCTCATCCCAATTATATTGAAGAAGGGAGATTATATCTATAGCTTTTTTGATTTGGTCTGGCCCCTGCCTGCCAGGATTAAAGCCTACCTGGTCCTTATGTATGTATTGGCTAATAAAGGCTGCTAATCTATTGCTTTGGATCTTGGTCATAATTTTAATATCATTGTTAATGAGGGATATAGGTCTATAATTCCCCACCTCCTCCGGAATTTGGTCTGGTTTCGGGATGACTGTTATGAAGGCTGTGTTGAGTTCGGGGTCCAGTGGGGCTCCAGAGGCTTTGGAGTTAAAGAAGTTGGCCATGCGGGGGGCCAATGTCTCCATAAATGTCTTGTATTATATGTTTGAGAAATCGTCCGGGCCTGGGGCTAAGCCTTTCTTAAGGCTTTTTATAGCTTCCAAAACTTCTTCCTCCGAGAAGGCTGCCTCTAGACTATTTTTATGTTCCACTGATAGGGTGGGTAAGGGAAGATTAGCCAGGTAGCTTGCTATTGCTGGACCTTGTTGATTCGTGGTGGGACTATATAGATTAGCATGGAAGTCATGGAAGGCATTGATGATCTTATCAGGGTCTGCAGTAGGGTGGTTACCTGTTACTTTTATCTTCGGTAAGGAGAATGTTCGATGCCTGGGGGGACAGTTTCGCAGCTAGTAAAGAGCCAATTTTGTCTTTATGAGAGTAGAATTTTGCTCCAGTCCAGCGGACATGTTTTTTCCGCCTTCGTGGTGAGCGGCAGATTGAGTTCTAGTTTGGCCGCGTTTAATAACGAAAGGGAGGCTTCCCTGGGGTTTTTGTTATGTTCTGCCTTAAGGGATTTGAATGATTTATCTAAATGCTCGATATCAAGTTGTCTTTCCTTCTTAATTCAAGAGGCAATTTGAATGATTTTGCCTGCAATGGTAGCTTTGTGGGCTGCCCATAAGGTCTCAGGGGAGATATTTGCAGTGTTGTTGAGCAGGAAATATTCCTGTAAAGCTCTGTCAATCTCGGGGGTTCTAACGGGATCTTTGAGGAGGGATTTGTTTAGGCGCCAGTGGGATGGGTGTTTGGCATAGGAACAGAGGAAATTTAAGATCACAATCGAGTGGTCTGACCACACTGTGTCTGTTATTAGGGAGCTCACAATGGAGGAGATGAGTCTTGGGGTAACAGGATGTGGTCAATCCTAGCGTAATACGTCTATCAGTCCTTGTGAGTTAATACGTTTTGCAATCTTTAAACTGACCCTAGGGGGTCGTAAGAGTCTATCTGAAGGAGGTCTGGATTTGTCCCAGATTTGGTCAAAAGCCATATTTGAGTCCCCACCAAGAATTATTTCCCCTTGAAGGAGGGGGGGGTCAGGGCTTTGAAAAGGGAATGGAAGAAGTTAACTTGATACTTGTTCAGAGCGTAATAGGACACGATTGAAAACAAGCAGCCATCCATGATGCCTTTGACCAGGATGTACCTGCCCTCAGGGTCCTTAAACTCGGACATGATGGAAAAGTTGGTGTGTTTTGAGAAGAGGATGGCAACCCCCTTGGTTTTGTCCTCTGCGTTGGTGAGGTAGAAAGTTGGAAAATGAGGGTGGAGGAATCTGGGACTGTACCGAGCAGGGAAGTTGGTCTCCTGGAGTAAAAGCACAGCTAATTTTATAGTGCGGTAGGTCTCAAATACTTTTCTCCTTTTGGCCGGGGAATTTAGTCCCAGCTCATTATGGGTGGCTATTTTTAGCAAGTTCGGTGTGGATTTACGGAGAGCCATGGAGAACCAGGGGTGGAATGCTCGTAGCTAAACCGTCACTTAACCTGATGAGGATTTGGGTATCATGTCCCAGGTGTGGAGAACAGCTCACGGGTCACTTCAGAACGAAGGAGGTTTGGTTACTCATCCGAGGAATGTCTTGTGGAAGAAGAAAGGAAAGTAAGAAATAGCAAGGAAAAAACATTTTCAGAAACAAGGGAAGAGGATTGTCTTCACAAAGACAGAGAGATCTGGCTGTGAGACTCCAGCCAGTCCCCAAAAAACTACTTGGCCTGCTCTGGAGGGGTTAAGCTACCTAACTCACAGTGGCTGAAAAGTAGCAACTATGAAGCAGTTGGAGGCACATAGGGACCACCTCAGTGGATAAAATGCATAATATGAAAAAAAACTTATTGGAACTAACATAGCACTAAATGTCCCAGGACCAATCTCAGAGACCCGTCCAATCCCCCCCTTATGAGGAGGGCTACCCCCGTCCCGATCAAAAGGGTTTGGAGGCCCAGAGAGGCTCCAGAAAGAAATTTGTAAATTTCAAACTTAAACAGTAACTTGCATGGGGCAGCCTGTCCCCCCTTCACCCCTCAAGGGGCCACAAATGAGGGGATGGGGCTACAGGCCAAGCCACGCATAAGAAGCAAAATAAAATTTGCCTAAGCTTTAACACAATAGTAGCAACCATTGTCCAAACAGAGCCCACAGCTCTCTGCTTAAAGTATTTTGCCCCTAAAATAAAAGGAAAAGAGACAAAGGCCTACTGGCCAGAATTGTCCTGAAGAGAGCTACTAGGGAGGCATCTGTTCCTTCGCCTTCTTGGACCTTGCGGTGTTCCACGTTGGTGTAAGCGGACTTGCTGGTGGAGGACGTTTGGATGAACTTGAGGAGGAATTTGAGAAGCCCATGGATGTTTCCTGAGCGATCAGGTTCAGGTTGAGGAGTATCTTCTCTCCGTCTGGAAGGTTTGTGAAGGAATGTGTCTGTCCTTTCAATGAGAATTAAACTGCAAATAGGAAAGCCCACCAGTTGAGTGAACCCGGACTGTAAAATTCAGGTCCATACCGGACTTTGGGGTGTCCGTGCCCCGAACCCGATCCCGGACATTAAAAAAAAAGTCTGGGATCAGGTTCGGTATTGGGGTATTTTTGGCGCCTTTTCTATAGCTGCTGGGCAGCCAATCAACAAGTTTTTCACTAGTTTGCCCTTAGAAGCCATCACAGCCATGCCTACTAATGGCATGGCTGTGATACCGAAGATTCCCGTTTGATCACTTTTTGAACAACTAACCGACGGGTCGTCGATATCTTTTCCGCGGTTTTTATGGGGTTATGGCTTGGACTAGGGTCTGAAAAAAAAATTACAGGCCCTAGCCCAAGCCCCGTGCCTGTGGGGTTTCAGGCCATACCTGGACTTAAAATGTCAGGCCCAAGTGAGTTGACCACCCGAAAGGATAAACGTCAAATTAAGAGTAACTTTCCTGTCTGTGTAAGGAAGTGTTTGGAAGGTCTGCCTCTCTTCTATGAGGAGTTGGACTTGGACTAGCGAGTCCTTTGTAGGTACCCGAAGAG
>BLSH010040768.1:384668-400941 GCA_018402905.1 Glandirana rugosa
CTGGAGAAGAAGGGATACACCTCCCACAGAGGACAGATTGTCTTTGCCTCTGGGCAGCCTGGCACACATGAGCGACTACATGCTGCAGTGCCTGCTCAACGACAGCCGAGTTGTCCACATTTTAACTTGTTCTGATTATTGGGTGGCCACCCGGCTGGATCCCCGGTACAAGGACAACGTGCTGTCCTTAATTCCCTCACTGGAGCGTGATCAGAAGATGCGCGACTACAAGCGCACTCTGGTAGATGCGCTGCTGAGGGCATTCCCAAATGACACGGGGGCTCAGTGGAAGCACAAGGCGAAGGCAGAGGAGGAGAAGGAAGAAGAGGTCACCAACGCAGCTGTTGCACCGCCAGCACCTCAGAAGGCAGGGTTAGCATGGCCGAAATATGGAAAAGCTTTGTCAGCAGCACGCCACCACAAACAGCATCACCAGCTGATAGGCAACGTCTTAGCAGGATGCAGCATTTCAGCAACATGGTGGAACAGTATGTGTGCATACGCCTACACGTACTGACTGATGGGTCTGCCCCATTCAACTTCTGGGTTTCCAAATTGACCACATGGCCTGAGCTTGCCCTTTATGCCTTGAAGGTGCTGGCTTGCCCTGCAGCCAGTGTATTGTCTGAACGTGTGTTTAGTACGGCAGGGGGCGTTATCACAGACAAGCACAGCCGCCTGTCCACAGCCAACGTGGACAAGCTAACCTTTATTAAAATGAACCAGGCATGGATCCCACAAGACTTGCCTGTACCTTGTGCAGAATAGACATTTAGACCGGCCTCACACAGCCATTGGTATCCTTTTTTTTTTTTTTTGAATGTGTCTCAATATTT
Source organism: Glandirana rugosa (assembly GCA_018402905.1). Taxonomy (NCBI): domain Eukaryota; kingdom Metazoa; phylum Chordata; class Amphibia; order Anura; family Ranidae; genus Glandirana; species Glandirana rugosa. The sequence continues at coordinate 385,505 of BLSH010040768.1, forward strand.
TGGGGGCTACCCCAATTCTAAAAAAATACAAACAAACAATATATAGTAATATAATTCCTTCCTGAGGATCTTTCCCTGCAGATACCAAAGAACTGAGAAAGATCATGTGACCACACAACAGCCCTGCTGGAATAAGATACTTAAAGGATTTAAATAAACAAAACAAAATACGGTGGCATGATATATATGATTTGTGCTAACTAATGTAGTGCTCTCTACCATTGGGTAGGTGCTGAGTGTTAGGATTTTTGGTAGGGGAGGTAAATTTAGTCAGGCCTGATAGTTTTGATCCTGGGCAGGGGAGAGGCTCAGGGAGAGGCTGGTGACTCACAGGCAGTGACATCTGTTGGTTACCTCCTCTTTGCTTCTAGAGGGTTCTAGGAGAAAGGATGGGGAAGAGGGGTGGAGCTGCCTGGGGTGTTTGGGGAGTCCTGACCAGTCCTCAATCTGGATTGGCAGGAAGCAGGCCTCCTTAAATGCCTGGGGTCAGCCCAGTCTGGCAGTAGAGTTCGGGTGGAAGAACTGGGAGATGGAACACTAGTTGCAGAGGCCAGGAGGGAGCCCCCAGTCTGGTGGGGGGGGGTGACCTTGGGTCTGGAGACTTGGGAGGGGAAAGGACCCCTCAGTACATCCCATGGGGAGTCCTAACCAAGGAGCAGGAGAGAGCTACGGATTGGTGCTGCCGGGCAAGTCTCCAGGAGGGATCCACCAGGTGTCGGTGAGTGACACACACCCAGGGAAGCTGGTAGAGGTACACCTGAGCAGATTGGAAAGTGAGAGAGACAGCCTGAGAAGGGTGCAAGAGCCAATTAGAACTGTGGTGTCACTGGGCAGTGGAGTTGGGTCGCTGCAGCCAGGAGGGCTGGCAGGGCCTGAAGAAGGGACTAGCTGGGAGCAGTGGTCCCCTGAGGCTAGCTAGCACACCTGTACTTTTGCGACATTTAAGGGGGTTTGCAACTCCTAGCCTGTAATGGGCGAGTCACTGAGGCCTGACCATAGTCAGAGGCAGGTCTGACCACATGCTAGCTAGGACTGGAGAAGTTTTATGCAGGAGAGAGAAAGGAGAAGTAATGGCAAGCAAGATTTGTGCTGGAGTAGGAAAGTCGTGTATATACAGGGCTGTATATAGAGTGGTCCCGTTCAAGAACCGTTCAATTCCTTAGGCATCCCATACATACCCTATACCCTATCCAAGTTTAATCCCCTAATAAAAACAACAAAAACAAAGTACCAGCCTGTCTTTCTTGACTCCAGATGTGAAGAGACAGGGTGCCTGAGGGCAGAGTGACAGGTGAACCATTACTTCCAGCAACCCCTATAGGGCATGGCTACACTAACTATGGCAATTAACACTTCTCTGTTTAGTATCACTTTAAAGGATAACTTCCCAATAAGGAAACAATGACAGAGGCCCATGCCCTTCCCCCCTCTATCCAAAACTAAAAAAAATGTTTTGGCTGGAGTTGGCTGTTAAATTGATTATGGCCCAATATACTGTATTAAATGGTGGAAAGGAGACAATGTATCCCCTAAAATATTTTGAATAGTGGTTTCAACAGATTCTGTATTATCTGTATTGTGCATCCTGTGAGCTCAGACCCTGTATAACAAAACCAGTTAAGAGTGGTGGGGCATACAGTACCTTTTACCCCATTACTTGACAGCTTTGGCTTTTGTTACTGATGGGATTGTTGTTAACAGCAAATACCTATATATCTTACTTTCTGACTTAATAAGGAGATATATTTTTCTGTGGAATGTGCTTTGTCTTTCTGCCTCATTACACCTTTCTTCCACAAATATTTGCCACTTCAAGTTTCTACAGATCATTTTCACTGTCTCTAGATGATCTCTTTATTCTAATTCCACACTATTTTTACACTCATTCCCAACACACTGTCTATTCAGGTTCTGCTATGTCTTTTGATTGTAGCCTTCCGCCACTGTTCATAGCAAAGTCTCCACCATGCTAAGCTTCCTTTCACCACTCTTAGACATGTACTAAACTGTGCCACATTCTGAAATTAATTAAAGCCCAACTCCAGGGAAAAAAATGAAATTTAAATAGTGCATTTGGAATCAATTACTTTACATCCTGCAAAGTGATGATTCAAAGTTATAGGTTCCTCTGTAAGCCAAGCTGATTTCCTGCCCTGGGGACCAGGCATTTTCCCTTGCTAGTTATCTTCTTGGGTACTGGTCACCTCACCTCCCTCCTGAGTTCTCCTGCCACTGGAGCCTATGAGAGAGGTGCTGCTGCTGCTGGAAATGTCACCTCCACCAATATGAGGTGTCCACATCCTGCAGGCAGTGATGTGGACACCCAAGGAATTACTCTAGGAAGTAAACAGAAGAGAGAAGGATTGTCACATGACCATGGCTTTGGATAAGTAAATTGTTTTTTTGTTTATTTTTTTTTACACCAGCTCCCAGGGTGGGAGAAAGGGATTGAAGGGGATTTTCTAATACCCTAGATGTGTGCTTTAAAGAAATACACAAATAGCAACACAGCAGGAAAAATGCCACATTTTCAATCCATATTAGTTTTGTATATCTGATAATCTGCAAACCTGCATGGCCGGATCTGGGGGGGTGCTGACTGAGGTTGGCTGCCTTACCCCAGTTGTGCCCCCCCCCCGCCGTGGACATTCTGCATGACTGCTGAACTCCTTCCCCCATCCCTGCACTCAGGGCCAGGACAAGGAGAGTGCAGCCTGGTGCAGGGAACTAACGTGAAAAAGTCCAAAGAGAAGTCACAGCGGCAGAGAGAAGAGCAGGGAGGAGATGCGGCCGGGAGATGTCATAGGGGCAGCCCTTGGAGGACATAGGGGGCGAGCAATCAAACCCTGTGTGTACAACCCAATAGAGCCTTGCTGTGCCCATCAATGATGCCGCGCTGTGTCCATCAATAAAGCCTCATTGTGCCCATCAATGCAGCCTCACTGTGCCCATCATTGCAGCCTCAATGTGCCCATCAATGCAGCCTGGTTATGCACATGAATGCAGCTGTGTTATGCCCATTAATGCATTCTGAATATGCACATGAATGCACCTTGGTTATGCACATAATGCAGACTGGTTATGCCCATGAATGCAGCCTGGTTATGCACATGATGCAGCCTGGTTATGCACATGATGCAGCCTGGTTATGCCCATGAATGCAGCCTGTTTATGCTCATGAATGCAGCCTGGTTATGCACATGATGCAGCCTGGTTATGCACACGATGCAGCCTGGTTATGCACACGATGCAGCCTGGTTTTGCACAAGATGCAGCCTGGTTATGCACATGATGCAGACTCACCATTACTGCTCTAGATGATCACACACACAATGCTTCCCTTCCTCTCTCTCTCCTCCTCCTCACAGCATGCATCTCCCACTGCATATCACAGAGCTGGGTCTGTGTTTGGTGGTGCTGTAACAAGGTGTCGCCTCCTAGACCAGCTCATGTGATAGGTGGAACACTGATTTAATCAGTGTTCCATCTATACTATCACACGAGCCGAGGCAGGACCTTGTTACAGCGCCACCAAACACAGACCCAGCTCTGGGATACACAGCGGGAGATGCATGCTGTGAGGAGGAGAGAGGGAGGGGAGGGCTGCAGCCGCAGCTCCAAGTGCAGGGGCCCAGGGATAGGCACAGACCAAGGCTGCGGTGGACATTTTCCAAATTACAGATCTTATTGAAGGACACCAAGGTACATTTCATATTAAAACCTTCAAACAACCCCATCATCATAGTGTCCCATCATCTGCATCAGTGGGAGGAGTAGTGCCGCATCATTGGTGTCAGTGGGAGGAATAGTGTCCCATCATAGGTGTCAGTGGAAGGAATAGTGCCCCGTCATTGGTATCTGTGGGAGGAGTAGCGTCCCATCATTGCTATCTGTGGGAGGAATAGTGCCCCATCATTGGTGTCAGGGATGAATAGTGCCCCCCTTATATTGCTGGTCAGCAGAGAAGGAACTCTTACATGTATAGTCAATACAAGGAACACTTCACACTTACAGACAGCTAAAGAAAGAAAGGCCATTTCATTAAGTGGTAAGGGCCCCATCCCCTTGCATTGGTGATTAGTTGGTACCCCAATACATTGTTTGTCAATGGGGAAGTGCCAGCTGAGAAGGGACCCCCAGAATGATTGTTAACTTGCATAGCGCCCAGAAATGAATGCTAGACCCAGGGCCCAGCCAGCCCCAATCCTCCCAGGCAGGCCAGACCACCACACCCAGTCCAGTCCCCCCCTGTGAAATTTACAGGCCACTGAAGTGAGTCAGGAGGACCGTCACTGTGAAAAAAACTTACCCTGCTGGCACTGCTCGCTCCCACACAACCAGGGGGAGGGACTGGACTGGGTGTGGTGGTCTGGCCTGTCTGGGAGGACTGGGGCTGGCTGGGCCATGGGCCTAGCATTCATTTATGGATGGGCCGCAAGTTAACAATCATTCTGGGGGTCTCTTCTCAGCTGGCACTTCCCCACTGGCAAACAATGTATTAGGGAACCAACTAATCACCAATGCAAGGAGATAGGGCCCTCATTAATTTACAGGCCGCTGAAGTGAGTCAGGACTCAGGAGGACTGTCACTGTGAAAAAAACGTACTCTTCTGGGCTGGCACTGCTCATGCTCGCTCCCACGTAACACAGTCTCCTCAGGATCAGGCAGGCTCAGCAATACCTCAGCTCCTCTGTACAGTTGTTCTTCTTCCCCTGGCCCCGAGGCCCACGCTCAGCACCTCGCTGCCTGACACACACAGAGTGAGGTCTCGCTCTGTCTCCTCTCAAAGGCCCAGCCCCTCCCACCGAGATCACTCTGCACGCAGTGCGCTCTGCAGGAGAGTCCAGGAGTGGGCAGTGCCACGCTCCCTGGCTGACCTGCTACAGCCTAGGAGGACTCAAAAAACAGTACAGTATAAAAAAAAAGTCAGCGGCGGCCACGGACACTACAGGCAGGCCTGGCGGACACTGGTGTCTGGGAGCAGACACCTTGCCGATCCCTTCAGGGGCCCCCCATGCAGCTGGGGCCCCTGGGCTGTGCCCACCTATAAAGATGGCCCTGACGATGCACTCTTCTGTTTTTGCTGGCTGCTGGCATATGCAAAGAGCTGAGACCATATGTCAATCACAGGGAGGGTGATGTTTTTGAGGAGTGGGTTGTAATTGAAAGACTGACTTGATCATCTCTATACTATTTTGAGAAACAAGATGGCTTCCAATAGGGGTAAATAAGAGCTTTGGGGAGAGACTTAAGCTAGGTACACATAGGAAGAAAAACAGTTGGTTCAGCAGTTACTGGCTGACTGCTCCTCATCTGACATTAGCAGTTTTCACGACTGTCTTTTGTCGCACGATCATGCTGGAGAACCAGCATCTGAACCCTGCTTTCTGGTGGGGGGAAAGTCCCCCTGTTAGGACACAATAGCTCAGTGGGGAGATTGCTGCACTAACATCGGATGTGTTAGTACGGTGATCTATACGTTTTTTTTTTTGTTCAGCCCCCTAGGTTGGATGAAAAATCCTCCCGTGTACCCAGCATTAGGCATAGTGTGTGTTCACTGATTAAACGCGTGGAAATATATATTTTTTTTTTGGAGTAGTTCATATTTTACAGCTGTTTGCCAGAGAAAAGAGTTGCTTCAATGCTTAACACTGGTAATCCATCAGCAGACAGTTCAAATTCAGATTGGGTGACAACCTTAGTCATATGAGTCATACATGGTGCTGGTTGGCTGTTGTTGGGTATGATGACAAATATATTAGTTAAGCATCATCTGCATGCACTGCTCATCTCCTCACTCCAGCCTGTATCTTCACATAAGAACTTGATGAGTCAGCAGAGTCAACCTTGCTAGTTTTATAGCATGTTCTGCAGCTGTCATCAGAGTCCCTTCCCTAGGGTAGGGTGGATCTTGCCTGCATGTTTGACTGGCTGTTGTGGGTAAACTAAAGCTAAACTACTGAGATATTTAAAGTGATCCTGGTTAAGTCAGTCCAAGTTGTATTAGAAAAGCTTTGATACTTACCTTTCTGGTGGCCCGTCTTTAAATTCCACCACTTTGCTACTCCTGTAAGTATCCCAAACTTCCAGCGAGAATAATTGCTTTTCCCACCTTATGTTGTATACAGTACATATAAGCAGATGGGAGAAGCCATGGCATGTGCAAGGGTAATCTGGTCTTCCACCATACCCAGAAGGGTCAAATACCTGCATCACCCTGAAAACAGCAAAGCTGTTTTCAATACAGCAGAGCAGTGGTTCTCAACCTCAGTCCTCAAGTACCTCCAATGGGCCATGTTTTGGGAACTTCCCTTAGATAAAATAGCTCTTATCAATACCATGTCATTGATTTTGATTTAAAGCAGCTGTGCAAAGTAAAGGAAAACCTGAAAACATGGCCTGTTGGGGGTACTTGAGGACTGAGGTTGAGAACCATTGCAGCAGAGAAGCCTATACAACTGTGCAAGACTGAAGGTTGAAGTTTAGCTTTAATCCAATGATGCTAAATGGTTAACATTATCCTGCATAGTTTAGCCTTCTGCAATAATAGCTATCATTTTAGTTTGATGAAGAGGTTAATCAAATTGATAACAGTTATCTTCTACGCAGTGTACTTGTTTGTATTTTATTCACTTATCCCAGGGGGTCAATTAAAATTTGTCTTAAGAATTGTGCAGTGAGTAAAAAAGTAATTTCTTTAATGTGCAACTTTTTTATTAATTTTTAATAGATTTTTACTGATAGTTTGAATACAAAGCAAGGTTAATATATAACCAATAATACACAAGTATGAGTATAAATGATTTACATCGTAGAGGTACAATATCAAGGTGACGATTGTGTCGGACTGAGCTATATTCCTCATAGAATTGTTTGGATTAGAGTGACCCTCTGGTAATCGAATGGAGTAGAGAGGGCATCCCTCGCCGACACCCCACTTAAGATCGGTGGGGGTATCTCCGCATCTTCTCCATGTATTAGCTGCTGTGGGAGAAAGCCTCAATAAATCTAATTATGAGGCTCGCCACCCTGAAACTAGCGACTTTTCTCACTGAAGGTTCCTGGTCTTGGTGCAGTCGAGCATCAAGAACCAGGTCATGAAGAGCATGCTTATGTTCATGAGATTAGACATGAATGGAAAGGAAAGAAGAGATAGGGGGAAAAGAGAAAGAGGGGGTCTAGAGGCTAACTAAAGAAAGCAGGTTTGTGACGGAGAGGGGGTTTGCCCCCTCATAGAGTCTTTTAGGTCGGAGGATTTAGTGCGGGTTTTGCAATGTATCTTTGCCAGGGTTCCCAGATAACCTTGTGTTTGTCTTCAGTTTCTAAGAGAATACTTGCCGTTTTTTCCTAGGTCATTATCCAACATATTTTCTTCTTAACTGAGAAAAAGGAACATATAAACATGATAAGGCGTTGGGGTAATTTGGGAACCCTGGGGCTGGGAAAGTTGAGCAAGGTGATATGGGGTGCCTTCTGGATGGGTTGTCCTGTGATCTTCCTGATGGTATAGAAGACTTTATTCCAGAGACCTCTGATCCTGGGACATTCCCACCAGACGTGTAGCATCGTACCCATGTGCCCACATTCTCGGAAGCACATGGGAGAGGCATTTGGGAAAATCCTGGCTATCCGTGTGGGGACCATGTACCATCTCATTAGCACTTTTAGATTAGCTTCTGTCAGCAGGGGGTTAAGTAGGCCCTTGGAGGCGGTTAAAGAGGCTTTATGCCAATCAGATATGGGCCATTCTTGGCCCAATTCTCTCTCCCAATCTCTCATATATGGGTTTTTGGAGGATGCTGTGGCTAGAAGCCTATATATCACCAAGATTCACCCCCTCTGCTCCACGGCCTGACCGCACCAAGCCTCGTATGCTGTGATGGTTGTATAATGATACCTCTGATGTAGGCTTTGTGTGCAGCCCATAAGGTGACGGGGGAGATATCGCTCGTGGAGTTCTTAAGAAAGTACTCCTGTATTGCCTTGTTAGTGGGTGGGATTGTTGAGGATAGAGGCGTTAAGTCTCCAGTTATCTCCCCTCTTGCGTCCTTAGGGTTTGTTCAGTACCAGCAGAAGACAAGAGTGGTCAGACAGGACAGAGTCTTTTATACTGGACTTGGAGACTAGCAGGATGCGTTTAGACTGTATAGAGAAATGGTCTATCCTTGCAAAGGTATTGTGGGGGCTGGAGAAATGCGTGTAGTCTCTTGTATTTGGGTTAATCTCTCTCCAGATATCCACCAAACCCTGAAGATAGATTTGCTTGGCCACTTTAAGACTCTGACCTGTGGGACGTATCCCATCCTTCCCAGGAGGACGGGTTTTTTCCACTTTCATATCAAAGGCTAGGTTAGAGTCCCCACCGTAAATCACTGTGCCCTCTGCGAGATAGGAGAGGGTTTGAAAGAGGGTTGTAAAGAATGCGGACTGGTTCTTATTGGGAGTGTAGTAGGAGATGAAGGTATAGATCTGGTCATCAAGAAGTCCCTTAACCATTAAATATCTACCCTCTGGGTCTTTAACTTCAGAGATGCAAGAGAAATGGGAGTTACAGGAAAAGAATATGCCTACCCCTTTTGTTTTATTATTAGCATTAATAAGTAAAATTTAGGGAATGTGGGATGGATGAAAGATGGGGAATAAGATTTCGGAAAGAGTGTTTCCTGAAGGAAAAAAAGTAAATTTTTTGGTCATGGTAGTACTGGAATGCCTTCCTTCTTTTAGAGGAGAATTGAGACCCTGTATATTATGCAAGATCATACGGAGCTTGGAGCTGGGACAACTAGAGACAGCAGAGAGCAGGGGAGACAACTAGAGACAGCAACTGGAGCAGGGGAGGAGAAACCATCAGCAATCCACATCCACATACCTTATGCCTGGAGATAGTACCTGGGGCCTACGGGTTACGGATTTAATTCACGAGACTCGTTGGGGACCTACAGAGTTGCAAAAGCGTCTCCGTCACTGAGAAGAGAGGAAAGATGATATTAGCAGAAGGGAATAGAAAAGAAAAGAGGACATGCAAAGGAGAAGAAGAAGAGTGCCAGAGGAGTATGTGAACCATACTCCTTGGATAGAGAATGGGCTCCCCCATCCAGTGGGGGAAGTCCTGACTCAGAGAGGCAGAAACCTGCGTTTCCTGGGTCAGGCGTAGGCGCAGCTGGAGGGGTGGACTGCATCGGAGACTGCGGATCCTTTAAAAGTAGGCCTAGTTTCTGTAGCGGATGCTCCCCCTGCTGGAATGTTGAGAATTTGTATGGTTGGCCATTGTATTAAAATTTCAAACTGAAGGGGAATTGCCACCATTATTCCAATTTTTTCTGGGTTAGCAGGCTCAAAAGAGGCTTGAGTGACCTTCTTCTTTGTATTATAAAGGGAGAGATATCAGCATAGATTTGAACGGGGTGTCCCATAATTTAGATCTGTGGGGATGAGCATGCTCTCCGCATGACCTCCTCCTTGATGTGATAATAATGAGGTTTTACCACAATGTCCCATGGTAGACCGTCCTTTCTGGGGGGTGCCAGGGCTCTATGCGCCCGGTCTAGTTCCATTCTGTGGGCTTTGATGTCTGGGAGGAGGTTCTTGAGGAGTGTGTGAACGGCTTCAGAGACGTCCGTAATTAATTCAGGGAGACCCCTTATCCTAAAATTGAGTCTCCTGGACCGGTTCTCGAGATCATCAATTTTAGCTAGTGCCTCTTCCATTTGATTGTGAAGGTCCTGAACCCTGTCCGTGTTCTGGTTCACTCGATCTATGGTAGCGTCCATTTTATTTTCAATATGCTCCATGAGGGATCCCAGCAGTTGGAGATCCGTTTTTATCTCTGAGGTGATTCTAGCATCTGTCTGCGCTAGCCCCCTGTCCAGCATCTCAGCAAATTTACTGAACATCGGGGCCATGTCCTGCTGTTGTACTTGATTGAGGCCTTGTTCCTGTGGGACTGTAGGCCCGGTGTACCATCTGTGAGGACTGCCTCAGCGTGTCCTCCACAGTGTAGTTAAGCAGGGACACTGTGGACGTGGGTGAAGCTGGATCCTTGTATGGGGCCCGCTGTGTGTCCCACCACATACCTCAGCCTGCAGCATGTCTCTCCATGGAGAGGTGGGGGTGCCTGGAAGAGCCGCCTCGTGTGGGTGCCGCTCCGCGCGATCTTAGATTCCCCCTTGGCTCCCGCCGTTATGTTTAAAAAGCTTTTAAGCCTCGTCTTCCTGACGAGGTGTCATACAGTGGTGTCCTGGCAAGGTAGGGGGCTCGTGGGTAGGGGGCGCCGCTTGTAATTCCTCGGCTATGGGCCGCGGACTGCCAGATCGGTGTGGAGCTCTGTGACTAGGCGTCCATGTCACAGAGTGCTGCGCATGCGCCTCTGCAACTTTTTTTTTTGTACTCAGAGAGTTGTAATGGAACTCTGTTGTTACTTGTTGTTTGTATTGCTTTTTTCACCAGTCCCTTAAAATTTTGTTGGGGATTAGGGCCGAGTACTAGCACCACAGACTCAGTGAGGTTAATTTACAGTGAGGAAAATAAGTATTTGAACACCCTGCTATTTTGCAAGTCCTCCCACTTAGAAATCATGGAGGGGTCTGAAATTGTCATCGTAGGTGCATGTCCACTGTGAGAGACATAATCTAGAAAAAAAAATCCAGAAATCACAATATATGATTTTTAAACTATTTATTTGTATGATACAGCTGCAAATAAGTATTTGAACACCTGTCTATCAGCTAGAATTCTGACCCTCAAAGACCTGTTAGTCTGCTTTTAAAATGTCCACCTCCACTACATTTATTATCCTAAATTAGATGCACCTGTTTGAGGTCGTTAGCTGCATAAAGACACCTGTCCACTCCATACAATCAGTAAGAATCCAACTACTAACATGGCCAAGACCAAAGAGCTGTCCAAAGACACTAGAGACAAAATTGTACACCTCCACAAGGCTGGAAAGGGCTACGGCAAAATTGCCAAGCAGCTTGGTGAAAAAAGGTCCACTGTTGGAGCAATAATTAGAAAATGGAAGAAGCTAAACATGACTGTCAATCTCCCTCGGACTGGGGCTCCATGCAAGATCTCACCTCGTGGGGTCTCAATGATCCTAAGGAAGGTGAGAAATCAGCTCAGAATTACACGGGAGGAGCTGGTCAATGACCTGAAAAGAGCTGGGACCACCGTTTCCAAGGTTACTGTTGGTAATACACTAAGACGTCATGGTTTGAAATCATGCATGGCACGGAAGGTTCCCCTGCTTAAACCAGCACATGTCTAGGCATGTCTTAAGTTTGCCAATGACCATTTGGATGATCCAGAGGAGTCATGGGAGAAAGTGATGTGGTCAGATGAGACCAAAATAGAACTTTTGGGTCATAATTGCACTAAACGTGTTTGGAGGAAGAAGAATGAGGAGTACCATCCCAAGAACACCATCCCTACTGTGAAGCATGGGGGTGGTAGCGTCATGCTTTGGGGGTGTTTTTCTGCACATGGGACAGGGCGACTGCACTGAATTAAGGAGAGGATGACCGGGCCATGTATTGCGAGATTTTGGGGAACAACCTCCTTCCCTCAGTTAGAGCATTGAAGATGGGTCGAGGCTGGGTCTTCCAACATGACAATGACCCGAAGCACACAGCCAGGATAACCAAGGAGTGGCTCTGTAAGAAGCATATCAAGGTTCTGGTGTGGCCTAGCCAGTCTCCAGACCTAAACCCAATAGAGAATCTTTGGAGGGAGCTCGAACTCCGTGTTTCTCAGCGACAGGCCAGAAACCTGACTGATCTAGAGAAGATCTGTGTGGAGGAGTGGGCTAAAATCCCTCCTGCAGTGTGTGCAAACCTGGTGAAAAACTACAGGAAACATTTGACCTCTGTAATTGCAAACAAAGGCTACTGTACCAAATATTAACATTGACTTTCTCAGGTGTTCAAATACTTATTTGCAGCTGTATCATACAAATAAATAGTTTAAAAATCATACATTGTGATTTCTGTATTTTTTTTTTAGATTATGTCTCTCACATTGGACATGCACCTACGATGACAATTTCAGACCCCTCCATGATTTCTAAGTGGGAGAACTTGCAAAATAAGAGGGTGTTCAAATACTTATTTTCCTCACTGTACTAAGGCTGGCCATATATTATACAATGACAGAGGAGATTTGGGATTTTCAGGGTGCCAGCAAAGAATTTGTACACACAAAGATTTAAAAGCATAACATTTTATTGTTTTAAATATAAAAATACATAGAAAATTAATTTAAAAGATATACACCAACTGTTGGTGGAATAACATCACAACTCAGGCTCAATATTGCTTTGGATTGCGAAGGCTGAAGCGTAGAATAATGTCCCAATATATTTCACCAACCTTGGCATCTTCAGGGGATAAATTCAACCATTGCAGTACAGCTGAACTCTAAGGCCTCATACACACGGATGTTTCTTAAAAAATAAACAAAACGTTGGGCCCGACGTCAAGGAAAAAAGATCGGCATTTTTCGGCATTATGCATCGACGTTAGTGAGCGTTAGTAAGCGTCGACGTCAATAGGCGTTTTTTAAAAAAAAAATCATCCCTCTGCTATTTTTCAACCTAAAAACGTCGGCGTCAAAAAACGCTGGTTAACGCCGGTACAGTATTAGTTGGCGTTTGTTGGCGTTTTGCAGCGTCTGCGTCAAAAACCGCCAAAATGTTACAGCCTCAGAACGCACTGGCCGTGGGTTCTAGTTTGAGCTCACTAACGCCGACACCATCTACAGCTCAAAAACGTCGGCGTTTTTATGGGGCCATTGACTAACATGGAGAGCTGCAAAAAACGCCAGAAAACGCCGGCGTCAAAAAACGTCCGTGTGTATGAGGCCTAAGAAAGACAAAATCTGATATCAGACAGTGTTCATATATAAATATTATAAGTACCATTCACAATTTAATTACATTAGTTCGCTCTGACCATATGCCAAAAGACTCACCAAATGGTCACCCCAGAAGTGCCCCCAGCTCCATCCACATAAAAGGCTGGGAGAAGGCTACGTGCAGCTACAGGGGGTATAGGAGGACCAAGCTATATATAAAACAACAACAGAGTATCATATATAGCTTGGTCTTCCTGTGCATGAGGCCTTACTGAGTCATCTGCAGTAGAACCAGTTCTTGCGGAAGATCATTACAGCTCTACATTAAACAAACATTCCATATGCAGTGGTCTAACCTCGTTTCTTCTGTGTGCATAGTAAAATAGCTCTAAAAGCTTCCGCTTACCATTATGTGCTATTAAAGTAAAAATATAGTGTATTTCTATTTCTCTGCCATAAAGAGTCCCTGTCACACAAATAACACACAAAAAAACAGGTATCCTGTAAAAAAAAAAAAAAAACTTCTCCAAGGAATGGTGTGTCCACTTTTTGCTTTCTTGCAGAGCTATAAGTGTTGGTGATGCAGTATCTGACACTTCTGTGTGTGTTTGTGTCTGTGTATGTGAGCGCACGCCCGTGTGTGTATCTGGTCAGTGGTTCCTTCCCAAGACTTCATTGTCACTACATTAATGTAGTGAATGGGTCTATGTAATATCATTGCTGAATTAATTTTTTTATTTTTGCATTTTAACCGCTAGCCGACCGCTGGTCGGCAATTGACGGCGACAGTGTGGCTCGATAACGCAAAACGCTGTCATACGACGGCGGCCGCGAGAGCGAGCCCAGTGAGCGCGCGCGCACCGCCGGAGGCTCACTGTGTCTGGGGAGGGCCAGGGAGCGGGTGCAGCGGAGTTGATCTCCGCCGGCCACCCGCGATGCCCCTCCCCCCCCGGAGTGAAAGAACGGAGGTGGGTGTAAGTAAACACGGACCTCCGTTCTGTGAGGGGGGAAGGGCTGTGATCACAGCCTTCCTCTACATGGAAGGTGTGATCACTTCCATTCTCCTGTTAGGGCAGTCCCCCCACAGTTAGAACACGCCCAGGGAACACTGTTAACTAGAGATGAGCGAACTTCTAGAAGTCCGGGTTCTGCTGGTTCGGCCGAACTTCGGGACAAAGTCCGGGTTCGGGTCCGGACAGAACCCGAACTTTGTCCCGGACCCCGAACCCCATTGAAATCAATGGGGACACCGACTTTTAGGCACAAAAATGGCTGTAAAATAGTCCTGGAAGGTCCTAGAGGTCTGCAAAAGGAAGGAAATGGGGGTAAGGGTGGGACAAGTGACCTACAAAGAAATGGGGATAGGGAAATAACTTTAAATATTTTTTAAAAAATAAAAACATAAAAAAAGCAGAAATGGAGATCATCTTCAAAATGGGTCTGAAAAGTATTAATTAACGGTAGGGGCCATAGAAATGTTCTAAAATCATCTTCAAACTGTGTCAAAAAAGTATAAATAAGCCGGGAGAACCCATATCACTGTTCTGCAAAATGTGTGTGTCACTTTAAATGAAACCGGGAATAAGTGAACATCTGTTCTGCAAACTTATTTAAAGTCTGTGTGTCACTTTAAATGAAACCGGGAATAAGTGCATATCTGTTCTGCAAACGTATTTAAAGTCTGTGTGTCACTTTAACCACTTGCCGACCGCCGATCGGCATCTGACGGCGGCAAAGTGGCTCTGTAAGGCGAAACGCCGTCATACGACGGCGGCCGCCAGATCGCGCACAGTGAGCGTGCGTGCGCCGCCGGAGGCACGCCCGCGCGCTCACTGTGTCTGGGGAGGGCCAGGGAGCAGGTGCGGTGGCTTCGATTGCCGCCGGCCACCCGCGATGCCCCCCCCGGAGTGAAGGAACGGAGGTCCGTGTATGTAAACACGGACCTCCGTTCTGTGAAGGGGGAAGGGCTGTGATCACAGCCTTCCTGTACGTGGAGGCTGTGACCACTTCCCTTCCCCAGCTAGGGCAGTCCCCATACAGTTAGAACACGCCCAGGGAACATAGTTAACCCTTAGAGTGCCCCATGCAGGTTAACCCCTTCACTGCCAATGGCAATTACACAGTAATCAGTGCATTTTTATAGCACTGATCGCTGTATAAATGTCAATGGTCCCAAAAAAGTGTCAAAATGTTCCGACATGTCCGCTGAAATATCGCACTACCGCTAAAAATTGCAGATCGCCGCCATTATTAGTAAAAAATAAAAAAAAAATAAAAACCCCAAAAATGAATTCTCATCATCCGTAAACGCGACCACTTTTGCGCAAACCCTATAAAGTCGCCTGTACAGCCTTGTAAAACTGTGAAAAAACCCTGGTAACTGTAAATATGTCGCTAGTCACGATATTTTTACGTGACTAATGACACATTAACGGTAACCGTCACTTCCCCAATTGGACGTACCCCGTGAGATTCCCAATTGATACAAGGGACCCGCACAAGATTGACATACCCCTGACGGGATCGACCCCTTCCCTTCACCAGTGTCGGAGGTGCATGTCCTTCCGACACTAGTGTCGGGAAGGGG
>BLSH010040768.1:419235-431182 GCA_018402905.1 Glandirana rugosa
ATAAGATATATATATATATATGAGAAAGATATAAGAAATAACTATAAATAATTATCAAAGATGATGATATAATAATACAATTTATTCAATAATGTAATCAAGTCAAAAACACTGAAATTTGCTCAGTTGCAGAATTGTTGCTGTCGTCACTTTCAGTGTCTGATGATAAATTTCCCCAAAAATCAGTATCACTCAATTCTGCAAATGATTCTTATTTACTCTCAGTGTTTTCTAGCTGATCAAAAACCACTTTTGACGTAAAGGGACACTTTTTTATGCAACGGACTTTCTCAAGTTTCCAGGCAGAAAGAATGACATATATAATATAAAAGTGCATGCAGGGCACTGGGCAAACCACTAGGGACAAAGGGGATGTGAAATGTTTTCATACAGTAATGTAATCTATAAGATTACAGTGTACTGCATGTTTACTGTGTGTTTCACTTTTTGAATTTCCCACCCGGCTCCGCCCCCGTGTGACACGACGCTCGCAGGGAACAGAGCCCGGCACACAGAGTCATCGGGCGGCGGACACAGCCCGCAGGCACGGCGGAGGGGGGGGGCATCGCTGGATCCAGGGGACAAGGTGAGTAACGCTGCCTTGGATCCAGCGATGCAATCCCGAGTGTGGCTCGGGGTTACCGCTAATGGTAATGAAATTCCACCCCGAGCCACACTTGGGAATACCGCCAGGGAGGTTAAAGGCTTTTTTTGGAATGCAAAAAAATGGGTTCAGACGCCAGTTCAGAGGCATTTGAAATGCCAAACAGCTTGTAAACGCTGCTAACCGCGCCTAAAAGTGGTAACTCGCGTCTAGGACCGTTTTGTTTACAGCCATTTCCATTTAACAAAAATAAATATATATTTTTTAAAAATGCTCCTAGATGCAAACGTAGCAAAATGCCGCTAAATGCGGCATGCAAAACGCTGCAATACAGTCGTTTTAGACACCGGCTTCTAGCTGTCAAAAAAAAAATGTCCAAAGGAGGTTTAAATAGAGTTCCGTGTAAATGGAGCCTAAATCTTAGCTTCATACTGAAAATATTGGTCTTCTAAACCTTTTTCACACTTGTAATGTATTTCTGTCATGTTTCCCATTTCTCATCTTTCCGTTAGGCCTTGATTTAGTAATTGCATAACATGCCTGTACATTATCAATCATCATCTCTAAATACAATTTAGACTTATCTCAGGCCATGCAGATTGTGATTTTGGCAGTAAGAAGTAAAACAGTGTAACCTGGCTGTAATAACTTCTGCCAGTGTTGAATTCAGTTTATCTAACATGGTACCATTTGAAAAAATGTCTTCTTAATGGACAATCATATTCATGTTTGTGACTTGACAAGTTGTTATTTTCATTAATCTTAAAACAGCATTAAACCTAAAAGCAAGCATTTATTATATTGCAGCCTACCAATTCTTAGATATGATGTCTGCATTAGATCTCTTTTTAGGTGTTCATATCTTCTATATATCTGGTGATGCAGCCAGTAATGGCAATCAAAAAAAGAAGCTCTCTCCCAGAGATGGGACTAACCATTCAACACTGGCAGGGGTGCTTACAATGATCATCTTTTATTTATTTATGTAAAACCTTTATGTAAAACACTATTGTGTTTAAATCTGCTAGCACATTTAACACTATACCCCAAACTGACAAAGCTGCTGTTTGCCTTGCTCCCTGTGCTCATTCATCCAAAGTGGAGGCACTCTAATACAGGAGGTGTGTTACTGGCTGGATCACTAGGTGAAAATAGAGGGGAAAAAAACGAAAAAGAGCAGACTAATGTAGTCACCACATCTAATGATTGTTAAGGTGCAATATATTACATTTTTGGATTTGGGTTTAATACCGCTTGAGGCTGGGTTCACACTTATGCGATGCCAGATATCGAGTGTGATTCGCACCGCATTGCTGTGCACATCACATGCGATGTCTGTGTGATGCAAATTCAGCCATACAGTTTGCATGGCTGAATTTGCATTGCATTCACACCAAAATGGCGAAGGACACTTTTTTTGTCCACACTGGAATTGGATCGCATGGGTGTTCTGACTCGTGCAATTTGATTTCACAGTTCGCACTGTGTTCTGTAAACCAATTTTGGAGTGTCATTAACTTTATACTGACACCCACAGCAGTTTGCACATGTCAGTGTGAACTGCCTGCGAGTCAGATGCGATGCGGGAACCCGCACAGTAATAGTCCTGGTTCCTGCATTGCACCAGTGTGAACGGAGACTTAAGGCTCCTTTCACACGGGCTTTCCGTTTAGGTCCTCCTGTCCGTTCTTCAGGCGACCCTGAACGCCGCTCTATGCACTATGTCAGCTGACATCCGCCACTCTCCGATTCGTTCCTCTCCATGAAATCCAGATGGATGAAAACCCTATTTTCCATCCGTCTATAGAATCGGATCGGATGAAAATGAACAGGTGGTCCATTTTCATCCGATCTCCGTAGAGGACAGCAGGGCTCTGACAGGACCATCTCCGCTCAGTGAGCAGAGACGGCTCAGCGGGGATCAACGGAGCGATCCCTGATGAGCAGAACTGAGTCCGCATACGGACTAGCACGTGTGAAAGGGGTCTAAGGCCTCAATTACACTAGCACTTCTGCTTGAAAAGCTATATGTAGAGTTGAGCGAACTTCTGGAAGTCCGGGTTCTGCTGGTTCGGCCGAACTTCGGAACAAAGTCCGGGTTCGGGTCCGGACAGAACCCGAACTTTGTCCCGGACCCCGAACCCCATTGAAATCAATGGGGATCCGAACTTTTAGGCACAAAAATGGCTGTAAAAAAGTCCTGGAAAGTCCTGGAGGTCTGCAAAAGGAAGGAAATTGGGGTAAGGGTGGGACAAGTGCCCTACAAAGAAATGGGGACAGGGAAATAACTAAAAGCATTTTTTTAAAAATAATTTCATAAAAAAATCAAAAATGGAGGTGGATGTGGACCATCTTCAAACTGTGTCTGAAAAGTATTAATTAACGGTAGAAGCCATATCACTGTTCTAAAATCATCTTCAAACTGTGTCAAAAAAGTATAAATAAGCCGGGAGAACCCATATCAATGTTCTGCAAACATCTGGAAAATGTGTGTAACACTTTAACTAAAACCGGGAGAAACCATACTACTGTTCTGCTGTGTGTAACACTTTAACTAAAACCGGGAGAAACCATACTACTGTTCTGCAAACATTTGGAAACTGTGTGTAATACTTTAACTAAAACCGGGAGAAAAGTGTTACACACAGTTTCCAGATGTTTGCAGAACAGTGATATGGGTTCTCTCCCGGCTTATTTATACTTTTTTGACACAGTTTGAAGATGATTTTAGAACAGTGATATGGCTTCTACCGTTAATTAATACTTTTCAGACACAGTTTGAAGATGGTCCACATCCACCTCCATTTTTGATTTTTTTATGAAATTATTTTTTTAAAAATGCTTTTAGTTATTTCCCTGTCCCCATTTCTTTGTAGGGCACTTGTCTCACCCTTACCCCCATTTTCCTTCCTTTTGCAGACTTCTAGGACTTTCCTGGACTTTTTTACAGCAATTTTCAGAACTTTTAGTAAAATTACCAGAACCCCGGACCCGAACCCAGACTTTTTTTGAAAAGTCCGGGTTCGGGTCCGTGTCCCGGACACCCAAAGTTCGGTACGGACCCGAACTTTACTGTCCGGGTTCGCTCAACACTAGCTATATGCAATAAGTAACCTGGGAAGTATAAACAACCTTTATTCCTCCCAAGATCACTTTTTTCTATGTTAGATGTTCCTGCTTTAACTACGTTTAGGCACATTTAGACACGTTTGCTTGTGTTTACGTAGATTTCCATGCATTTAGCTGTGTTTTGAATGTCTAAATGGATCATGGACACACAGAATTCTGTTTTCTCTAAACACAGCTAAACAGACCACTTCTAAATGCAGGAAAACACTAAGAGCCGGTTCACACTACAGCGACTTGGGAGGCGACTTGTGTTCCTGCAAGTCGCTTGCCAAGTGAAATCCCATAGAAGTGAATGTGAGCGGTCTAAATGTACACTACCAAAGTCGCTCCGACTATAGAAAAGGTTCTTGTACTACTTTGAGGCGACATCTATCCAACTTGTGCCCATAGAAATCAATGGAAGTCGGATCCCCCATCTAAACAGAAGCGACTTCACAGTGAAAAGAATAGAATTTATTTTAGGGTAACCCCCTCCCTCCCTTCTCTGATTGGCCACAGCAAAGTCGCCTGGCATGAACTCGTGTTGTAAGTCGCCTCAAGTCGCTCTATAAGTTGCCCAAAGTCGCACTGAAGTTGCTTTCAAATCACCTAGCAAAGTCGCCTCGCAAGTCGGATCGCCCCTGTGTGAACCAGCTCTTAGTGGTTGATTTACTAAAGCTGGAGAGTGCAAAATCTGGTGCAGCTGTGCATCCTAGCCAATCAGCATCTTACTTCAGCTTGTTCAATTAAGCTCTGAGAAAGAAAGCTGATTGGTTTCTGTGAAGAACTGCACCAGATTTTGCACTCTCCAGCTTTAGTAAATCAACCCCTTAGTGTGAAAGGCAACATTGAAAAATGATTACATGCATTTAGAAATGTCCTCTAAATGCATATAAAGGCAGGTTTGACAGTGACAGTGTGAATGAGGGCTAACTTGTATGTTAGCAAAACTAGCTCTTTGTTTCTAATTTGGGTTACCAAAAAATGTCAGTAATGAATGTTGGTGTACTTTTAACCTCAAATTGAGAGACATATTGTAACATTTTATACTGTATTTTCTTAGACATTTCTATAATGATGGATGGAGAAAATGTTACATTAGTGACAGAATTTATTCTTCTGGGGATACCACTTACCTATGAGTTTCAGGTCTTACTGTTTGTGATCCTTTCCATCTGCTATGCAATTACTTTAGTAGGTAATGCAACAATAATTGTAGTGAGCCTGAGTGATGCCCAACTGCACACTCCAATGTACTTCTTTCTCAGCAATCTAGCATTCCTTGACATAAGTTTTACATCTGCTATTGTCCCGAAAGTGCTTTTTAACCTAATCAGTGGGAGCAAAACCATATCTTTTTATGGATGTCTTGCTCAGTCGTATATCTATTTCCTGTTGGGCACCACTGAGTTTTTGCTTCTGGCTATAATGTCTTTTGATCGCTATGTTGCTATTTGTCATCCTTTGCGCTATGGCACTATCATGAAACCAAAACTTTGCCTGAAGATGATTTTTTGTTCTTGGCTGGGAGGCTTTATGGACACCATTGCTCAAACTGTCCTTACATTCCGCTTGCCATTTTGTGCTTCCAATGTTATTAACCACTACTTCTGTGATGTTGCACCTTTGCTTAAATTGGCCTGTGGAGATACATATATTATCGGGATGTTAGATTTTATTCTAGCTTCCTCTTTGGTCTTGGGATCATTGTTCTTCTCCTTGGTCTCATATGGTTGTATTATCTCTGCTATTGTGAAAATTTCATCAGCTTTTGGGAGAAGGAAGACGTTCTCTACTTGTGCATCCCACCTCACTGTAGTCTTCATTGTCTATGGCAGCTGTATCTTCATGTGTGTCCGCCCCTCTAAAAATTCTAAGGTGGACTCCACAAAAATTGTTGCATTGTTGAACAGCATAGTAACACCACTCCTTAATCCCTTTATATATAGCTTTAGGAACAAGACCTTTAAAGATGCACTTAAACGCACATTAAAAAATACTGCCAACTTCCAGAGCCAAAGTTTTAAACCATTCTAAAAATATAGGTGCAGCTAAATAAAATTACAGAATTTTAAATAAGGGTGGAACATACAAGACCAACATAAAGCTGAACACACACATTACAATCTGAGTGTAAAATCTCTGTGGAGTCTTCTTTAGGTTTACGAAAAATAATCAACTAATCCTAATTTTGATTGTTACAGTTGAATCAAACAGTGACTAATTTTTAACTGAAAATTATCTTAGTTTAAATATGAATATATAGTTTCTTTACATGTCACCTATTGATTTGAAGGATTACATTTATGCTAATTGAATGTTCTATGTATATGAATCTAAAATGAATTCCCCAGAGTTTGGAAACAAATCTGCTAAGAACAAAAGGAAACCGAGTGATATGAGATGAACTCATTTTTGGAGAAGATCGTTTCCACCTCACATACTGACATCTCTTTAAATTTAGCATTGGCCTAAAACTGGCAGATGAATGTTGTGAAGTATAAAATGTATCAAATGAGGTGTTAAAGAATACATAAATACTAACAATGAGTTTTTATTATTTGGACACTTTTTTTCTGTTTAAAAGTCATTGAAAGCATTGTCATATCTATTCAATTAGGGCAAAAGATGACTTGTCGATCCTGCTAGAAATGATGCCAGCTAATCACTTTCTGTGCTCCCTGCCTCTACTGACTACTATCAGTTGACATTGTTCCATGTTCCCAAATTGTAAACTACAGATCATTTCCCCCATGGTATGAGAAAAGGAGAGGAGTAGACAATCTGGGGTTCTAAAACACTTGCTGGCCTAGAGTATAGATATAGTACAGTGAGAGAGCTTTGTCACCCTGGACAGAGAGTCTGAAAAAAGAAACTCATACAACCACCACTTATAAGAAGCTACAATTTACTGTATTTAAATGCATTGTACACTTTCAAAAGTTTTTATTGTTTGACTAGGTATTAGTAATCCTCCAAATGGCAGACTGGGGCCACACACTGGCGATGTTAACCATAGTAGAGGCCTCTACGATTGAGCCCTATCCAGATAAAATGCGTCAGTGGGTGTGTCTGATAGAAGGAGACTGAGCTGATGCCGATTTGTGATTCATAGTACTGTGGTTAACATCACCAGTGTGGCCCCGGTTTGCTATTTGGAAGATTGGATAAAGCAAGACATGTTCTGTAGGGGGACCAGTACATGCCAACAGTTACTGAAGCCAATGGAAGGTACACACGGGAGCTTTACAATGTTGTTACAAGTATTAGTTAGTAGTGTAGTTCTATTACCATGTGTCATTTGTTTGTCTTACCTTGTAGTGATGGGCTCATATATTGTGGCTGCAGTTTGTAGTGTCATGGCTTGTTGATTCCCCTATGTGTATGTATTCATTCACCTAGCTTGTCCCTCTTCACCAGAGGGACAAGCAACTCAATCCATGCCTCACCATCGCCAAGGTGTGAGTGCTAATGTGATGAAAACAAACACATCTCTTCCAGGATGGTAAACTTTGGTAATTAAGGCCCGTACATACGGTCCGATGGTTGGTCAACAACGGTCGTCCAACAGTCTGTTAGCCGATAATCTGATCATGTGTACGCATGATTCTACAGCCGATTTCCAATCGTCGTCCAAAAGAAGTTGGACGACGAGACTAGAAGACTTGTGTTGGCCAACAAGGAGTTGACCGATTGTTGGCTCGTGTGTACAGAAGTTGACCAACCAAATGTTGGAAGTGCAAACACGCATGCTCGGAATCCAGGAAGTGTTTGGTTGTGTAACCTGTGTTCGTAATTTACAAAATCGCATTCACCTGAACTTCCTAGCTATACGCTCGGAACACGTCACTGCGTTCAGCTTTGTTGGCCGATTACTTGATTCACATTAGTATGCTAGAATAAACTGTCGTTGCCCAATTTGGACAAAACTTGGATGTTCGGTTGACCAACCATCGGCTTGTGTGTACGAGGCTTTAGTTTTCACCTGCAGAACACTAGACTCAGTAACCCAGGGTCTGTGGGATATTTAGTTTCTTCAAAGCAATTTCTCAGTTCTTAGACTACGGCCAGAGGTTGTGCATTAACCTGTGCAGGGCTATGCCACATGCCTCATTTTTAACAGACAGACATTTCTGACACTGGAAGGTGATGATTTACTGTATTATAGGCTGTGCACACAGGGCAACAAATGGCCCCAATAAACTACATAACCAATGCACATCTTATCATGGTGAAAAACACAAGGTGAAGGTAGGAAGGTTTATAATGTCTTTAAATTGTTTATATATTTTTTTCATTTTCAAAATTTTATTGAGGTTTTTGCAAGAAATCTTGACAAGGGTAACAACGAGTCCATAGCATAGTGCGTAGCGTGAACAAAACAAGCAATCCAGACAGTAGGATTTTTAAAAAGACAATGTAAGAGCTTTCCTCAGAGGTCTGTCTAAAGGTGTCACATACCTGAGGAGACTGGAATACTGTGGGGGCTTTTCTTTCACCTTCTGCCCAACATTCCTGAAGATGGAAACAGAGTGTGAAAGCACTGAGTGACACAGATGTTGTAGTAGCCGACTGATGGTGTCTGCACTGCAGGTAAGTAGAACTTGAAACCACAGCCCTCAGGACACAGGAACAGCCTGGCACCAGAACAGGTCAAAGTCAGTAACAGCCAGGTAGCAGGCAACAAATCAGCAGACAGAGCAAGTTCAGGAAGCAGGCTGAAATTCAGTGACAGCCGGGCAGCAGGCGAAAGTCCAGTAATCATGCCGAGGTCAAAGGTATTAAGATGAGCAGAGCTGAGGCAGGAAGCGGAAGCGAAGTCCAGGGGAAGCTGGGTCATACACAGGATCATGTCTAAGGATGTACAGGATGTACAATAACAAGCTGAAGACCATTCAGCAACTTCACTTAGCCAGTTTAGCTAGTTTAAATAGACCTCTGGACGCCAAGTATGCATAGCAATTGTTACGTGCTGTGCCATCAAAGCACATCTGGTATTGCAGAATAAACACGTGCATGAGCATAGGACCGCACTAGTTTTCTGATCCTGGGGATTGGGCTTACCTTACATTAAGTCAGTCTTTAGCCTGTAGTGCTGATCGAGTGAGAAAATGCCGACAGTGCGGTTTAACATTTAATCACAGTGGCCACATATGGATCAAAATTTGGCCAGTCCCTGCTGAAATGGCTGAATTTTTTTATCCATGTATGGCCATCTTAACTCCTACCCTCCTGTTTCCTCTGTTAGGGAAGCGCCCTCCCCACACCTACTTTACAAGCCACCATTCCCCAGCCTTATCAATATCACTATTATTCTAGAGGACTCTCTGTCTTTCTTTTTTAACTCTACTTGGAACATTTTAAAACTCCTCTCTATTACTTTTCAGAGAGACAAGTATATGGAACATGCAGGCACATGGCTGAGACAAGGATAGCTAAAAACACAATCTGAGCAAAAATTCATCCCACAACTTCATCTTTGAAACCTTGCAGAAGGTGCACATGCCATGAGAAACCAAAATAGCAAAAATGATAAGCACATCCAAACTTAAAGGTCTTTAACTTTTGGTGTGCTGGCCATTTTTCTATTTTGCTAGAAAGCCTGACACACTTTCAATAATATCTATTTACTCGCCCTGACCAAGTGATATATGCAGCACTACCCCCACAGGGGTCATTGGTATTAAATGTTTCTTCCCTAATAGTACAAATGCTGCCAGTCACCCAAGCATCAGTCATAAACTCTGGCTCCAATGAATCAGTCTAGGGGATGTCTTTTTAAGATTTATTGCTTGAAGAAGCTTCGAAAAGAGAGGGGTTAGGGCATGGTATACTCCAAAACACTCAGCAACATGAATGAGAGGACAATCTTCTTCTTAAAGCGGTGGTAAACCCATGCATTTAACAGGTTAAAAACCAGTCACATTTCCGGCATGTGCCGGAAATGTAACACTCCCATTGGTTGTGCTCTAAACCAAACTGTCAAACCATCCAATGGTTGGTGTCATAGCTGATCACATGTGCAGCATCATGGCAGTTGTAGATTAAACAGAGGCCAAGATGGCAGCTTCCTTGGCTGAAAATGATAGGAGGGTTTACTACCACTTTAAGTACTTGAACATTGGACAGCCCAAACCTGCACAGCTGAAGACCATGAGGTAACTTTCTGAGCAGTCTATGCCTCACAGTTGAAGACCATGAAGTAACTCACTGTGCAATCTAAAGCCTCACAGCTGTGAACCATGAAGAAAATTTCTGAGCAGTCTAAGACCTCACAGCTGGGGACCATGAGTCAAGTCTCTTTGGCATCTGGTTACCTTGTGTCTGTGCACAACTACTGGTAGCCAATGCAATTTTAACACTGCACAGCTACAGGGATCAATTTAGGGCAGTGGTCTCCAAATTGGGGCCCGCTGGCTAGATGCAGCCCTTTGCTTGCCTTTATTTGGCCTTGGGACACCATCCCTCCCACTGATACAGGCCCTATTCCTTCCTTTGAAAACAAATAGGAAGCACCATTTCTTCCACTAACATCAACAATGGGGCACTATTCCTTCCACTGGTTCCAATGTTCAGGCACCATTCCTACCACTGACACTAACAACAAGGCACTATTCTTCCAATTGACCCCAGTGATGGGGCACTATTCTCACCAACTGACACCAAAAATGGGACCCTATTTCCACCACTGACACCAGTGATGGGGCACTATCCCCCTCACTGAAACCAACAATAGGATCCCATTCCCACCACTGACACAAATGATGGGGCACTATTCCTCCCACCAATGCCAATAACGAGGCACTATTCCTCCTCCTACTGACCACAGGCAATATGTAATTTTCTTACTCCCACTGATAACCAAGCTTGAGAAATTATATAATTACAGTGACGTGGGACATTTTCTACCCCCACTTGCTACAGTCCAGCCCCCTGAAGTCTTAATGAAAGAAATTTAGCCCTTTGTTTACAAAGGTTTGGAGACACAGAATTTAGGGTCATTATTCACGAGTCCCCAGGACCGCTGCCACCTTCCGGCTTCCTCCGGACACGTTCTAGTGAGTGAGTAACTTCTTCTCCAGAACAGATCCCTTGTGGTGAGGTCCTGCAATCCCCTACTAAGCAGATCCATCCAGGTCCTAAGCCCTGACTCCTCTAAGGCCTCAGGAAACACTGTGCAGTTGAGGGGCTGCTGCCTGAAGGTAGCAGCCCCTTAGGCTCTGGAACCCTCCTCAGATTATTTACTACCTTTCCATTCCCCTACTGGACACTCCTTTCTAAGTATTGGCTGGAGAATGATAAATATTCAGGTTGGTTATCTGAATCTCCCTCCTTAAGCTCTAGAACAGGGATATGCAATTAGCGGACCTCCAGCTGTTGCAAAACTACAAATCCCATCATGCCTCTGCCTCTCGGTGTCATGCTTGTTGCTGTCAGAGTCTTGCTATGCCTCATGGGACTTGTAGTTCTGAAACATCTGGAGGTCCGCTAATTGCATATCACTGCTCTAGAAGCTTATTCTAGAGGCAGAGGGAAGCAATCAAACTCCCACCCTGTGAAACCCTGAACAGACCAGAAGAAAAAATTACCCATCCTTGATTACAGAAGGAGCCAAGCATTCTACAGTAGGAGGTTGCTTCATATAAATATATCCTATCTGAGTAAAGTTCGCAATGTTAATTTTAAACATCATTCTGGAAAAGACAGGCTTATCTAACTTGTTTTCTTTATTGCCGATACTGTAATTTTATGTGACATAACAATACCATATGCTGTATACTGTATTTTGTCATTTGAAACTCACATTTATTATTTTTTATGTTTCAATATGTTTATTGATTTTACATTTTTGACATTACAGAAGATAATGATCATCTCAATTTCGTAGAAGCAGGTTCAATTCAAAGCAACTAACAGTACATAACCATAACAATACAGTGTATTTTAATGTCATAGCCGTTATTTCTTTTGTTCAATCTATTCGGACAGAAAAGGTCTTACTACAAATTTTAATTGTAACGCTTGAAATGAGTCTATCCTATATAAATATACTTCGTTGGAGGATGACATCTTACGAACCGAGGAAGACATTAGTTCCTACCCATTAAAAAAGAAGACCAGACAAGTCCCAAAGTGTCCCACCCTCAAACTAACGAAGGGAGACGGAGATCTTATTCGAAGATCTCGTCACTATACGTTAATCGCCTGGAGGTCTACAAAGTCTTGATGTTCAGG
>BLSH010040768.1:476167-488027 GCA_018402905.1 Glandirana rugosa
ATTTAACGGAAAAAAATTCCTAAACTAGAGTGGGAAGCATTGGTGGAAACTGCAGAAAGTCTTGGACATGGGTTTGACCTACCTCGAGAGCTTCTGTTTGGATATGAAAATGATGAGGAGTTCCTGAAAAAAGTTCATCATGTGTTACTGGAGGTTGAAGTCATTGAAGGTGCTATAAAGTGCCCAGAATCTGGAACAGAATTTCCCATCACAAAAGGAATTCCCAACATGCTATTTAATGATGAGGAATCCTAACAAACTCTTCTATATCCTGCAATGTAAACATTTCTTTCACCATGTTTTATTCTCATTAAATGTTCTGTTTTCCTGTTAAAAAAAAAGAAAAAAAATGGTGTGGTGTATAATTTAGTTAATATGTAAAGTTTAAAAAAAGGCAATTTATTCTTAAAGTGGAGTTCCACACTTTTTTTCTTTATTAAAAGTCAGCAGCTACAAAAAGTGTAGCTGCTGACTTTTAAAAAACAGTAACTTACCTGTCTCCCGGTCCAGCGACGGCTGCTCCCGAAGCCTCGCTCGTCTCCCCCCTCCT
The DNA here is from genome assembly GCA_018402905.1 of Glandirana rugosa. Taxonomy (NCBI): domain Eukaryota; kingdom Metazoa; phylum Chordata; class Amphibia; order Anura; family Ranidae; genus Glandirana; species Glandirana rugosa. Next base: position 476,718 of record BLSH010040768.1, read on the forward strand.
CCCTGCGGCGCCGGCATTCCTAGTGTGGGCACCCAGCCCGACTTCAAGGCCGGGCACCCACTGCGCATGCGCGAGTCGCGCTGCGCATTCCTAGTGGCCAGGCAATCTTCTGGGACTTGTGATGTGTCCCAGAAGATTGCCAGGAGGGAGGGGCCACCTAGGAGGAGAGGAGGAGTCGCCTAGGCGACCCCGAGGCGGAAGGTGGAAGAGGGACAGGAAGTCCCTCTGAAACCTGGGGACACACTCCCCCCCCCCAAAAAATATTACATGCCAAATGTGGCATGTAAGGGGGTGAGGAGTGCTTAAAGCGGAAGTTCCATTTTTGGGTGGAACTCCACTTTAAATATCTATATTCAGTGGTAAATATAAATAACCAACTATATTGTTAGGGAGCAAAATCTCTAATCCACTCTGAGAATATCAGACAGAAGAGATATACTATATATACTATTAGAGATTGAATCTGGTAAATATCATCAGACTCAGAGATAATTTTTTTATTTAAAGAAACAAAAAAATTAAAGACTGTTTCGCCAATTTTCAGACACAACTGCAATATATTATGTATGACAGACTCTCTTGTCATAGACAGGTGACTTGATAAAAGCTACCTGCGCCTGCTGTCACTTATGCTGGCCATACAAAAACAATGTCTTCCTTCTAGATCAAAGGAATTTTCAGACAGTGTATGTGGTTTTCAATCAGAAATGACATACATTTTAAAATTGAATATTAAAAGCAAGTGAAATTTTCAAACTACATTCTTTCAGTTAGCGAATGTACAATGTAAGATTTTTTGTAATGAACATTCTCATTCGAAAATCGATATGTGTATGGCCAGCATAAGATGTATGCAGTTTGCTTTCGATCCATTTCTGCAGTGCATTTTGTTGTGCGTTTTGTGTTTTTGCACACTCAATTTCGTTGTGATTTGCTGTTTTGCTTTGAACAAAAGTCATTGACCCTCTCCAAATACGCAGTGGCTGAAATAGCATAGATATTAACGTGTCCCATAGGAAACCACGTTGAATGAACTGCAGAGTGTTTAGACGTTTAGTATCAGCAGCATGCTTTTTTTTCGTATCACCTGTCATAATGGGGTTAAAGAAACTAAAATTAGCCCTTTATAGTACAAAAAAAGAGCAGGTAATTGCTACTATAAGGGGTTAATTTATACTGTGAAACAGTGAAAGTAACAATATATATTACTTATATCATATATATAATAATAAATACACCCAGGAGTAGGATATATGGGCATTTCAACTAGGAGTCAGATATGAAGCTATATGAAGGATGGAAGGGAGATATAAATCTTTTATAATAAAGTAATACTAAAAGCTGAGACTCTTTTTTTTCATGAATATGATCTTTTTAAATATAATACACAATCCTGATAAAAGTTTACTTTAAATGTAATTGTAATGCCTTATATTACCTCTAGTCTACCAGCCTCCACCTTCTCTGGGTTCAGATGCTGATCTCCCTGCACAGAGTCTTTAAAGTGATTTTTAATTTTTAAACAACAAACATGTTTTATTTACCTGCTCTGTGTAATGGGCTTGCACAGAGCAGCCCTGATTCTCCTCTCTTGGGGTCCCCCACCAATGCTTCTGGTTCCTCCTCAGTGGCGTCGCAATGGGAAATGTGAGGGGGCGGGCTGCACCTGGATGACACCCGCCAGAGGGGTGATGCCTCGCACAGTGCTGGATTGAGAGAGAAGCTGGCGCGCCGCGGCTCTCTCCTCTTCCTTTTTCCCCTGGGCACTCCAGTATCTCTGCTGCCTGTTTCGTCTCCTTAACTCCCTCGATGTTCGGGGAGGGAGGAGGAGAAAGAATTGTGAGGCAGACATCTCTGGAGTCCCGTAGCCTAGTACCTGGTGCCCACATGTCCTCCGGGAACCAGTGTTCTGTCAATAGCTTATTATTGTGACAGGCAGGCGGGGAGAGGTGCCGCCTGCCTATCACAATTACAGTCCTCAGAGCCGACAGAGCCTAGGACCCTCCTCCACTCTGACAGTACATCACAACAGGAGAAGGAGCCTAGGAGGAGGGACATCTCTGTCGCGCTGATCTGAGGCCTGTAAATGTAGGGAGGGGAGATATACACAGGGGGCATTACACAGAGGGGGGGTTACATTAGGGGCATTAGACAGGGGGGGTTACATTAGGGACATTACACAGGGGGTTACATTAAGGGCATTACACAGGGGGGTTACATTAGGTGCATTACACAGGGGGGTTACATTAGGGGCATTACATTAGGGGCATTACACAGGGGGGGTTACATTAGGGGCATTACACGGGGAGTTACATTAGGGGAATTACACAGGGGGGGTACATTAGGGGCATTACACGGGGGGGACATTAGGGGCATTACACAGGGAGTTAGATTAGGGGCATTACACAGGGGGGTTATATTAGGGGCATTACACGGTGGGATTACATTAGGGACATTACACAGGGGGATTACATTAGTGGCATTACACTGGGAGGATTTACACTGGGAGGATTACACTGGGGGGATTTACACTTGGGGGATTACACTGGGCTGCTCAGTCATATCCGACCGTGACGGTGTCACCCCCATCTGTGACAGTGCATTGATTGGCGCATTGGCATAAACCACAACATTTACAGGGGCCAGTTTGGGGTGTGCACCATGATTGTGCTCTGCCATTCCGAAACTAGCCTGCCCAGCACCCTGCAGAGCACTGTGGCAGGCTAGACAGGAGAGAGTCCGATGCATTGCCCTGCCCATTGTCTACTGCCCTGTCTGGTCCTGCTGTCACTCCACAGCAGCAGGACAGAGCACTGTGGCAGGCTGGGGGGGGGCCTGTGCTGATACACTAGCCTGCTCAGTGCCTCGGATTGCTCAGTGATCTGGGGGGGTAACACCATATTTTGCCACACCAAGGGGTGACACCAACCCTAGTGACGCCACTACTCCTCCTGCCTTCAGAATGCCCCAATAGCAAGCTGCAAAGTATAATATAGAGTGCCGCTACAGCAAGGTAAAAAAACTTCTGCCTTTAGAACCACTCACTTCCTGTCCAGGACTACATGTCCCATGAGGCATTGCTCCTCACACTTTCACATTGACAAGTTCTCAGGCACTTACTGACATGTATGGGTGGTGTACTGAGCTGTGCTGTACTGAGCTGTATGTGTGCTTCACTGTATTTCCTAATATGTAAACAAATATGCATTCTGTATGCAGGTCAACTAATCGGCTGACCAACTAAACAATTGTAAAAATAGATGACAACTATTTTCATAATTTATTAATTGTTGATTAATTAATTAGTTGTTTCAGCCCTAGTTTACGTGCGATCAGCTGTAATTGCCCTTTACCATGATCTGAGATCAGCTCTGTCCGACTTATGCGTGCCCCAGGGGGGATTGAAGGCATGTGGTTCTGGGAGGACATCCATGGATGCCCTACCAAAATGAGAGCCATGTTGTAGCAGTCTTTCGGCGACAGCGCAGTTCTGTGTGGTTAAGCTGGCCAACTGCATCAAAGTAATCCCTCTCTGGCCAGTCCCTTCTCTACTCAGCAAAATGCCAATTACTTACATGCTCATAGCATTCTTCAGTGGATATAGTGCCAATATGGGTATAACGCCTTGACCGGGGATCGATCCTGCACATGTGGTCGGTTCCTTGTGGCCAAGGAGTAATTACTATCTTTGTGGAGTCCTGGGTATCTACTGCTTTCGGATGGTGACTGTGGCTCCACCCAGTGGCCAGCTGTAGAAAGTCATCTCAATTAGTATCCTATAAATCCTCACTTCCCCTTCCTGTATTTGCCTGAGTATAGGCTACTGCTAGTCATTATACCTGATTGTTTGCCTGTTACTAACTTTGATTCTTCCTGACTACGCCTTTGGATTACCCTCTTGTACTACGTTGACAGATTGTTCCCGAATCTTGCCTGTCCCTGATTGTCTCTGGTAAAGCCCTTGGATCTCTGCCTGGATTTGCTACAGGTTCTCCTTGGCTCCCAACTACACTATCTACTGTCACGCACCTGGTGGTGGAGTCTGTCTTATGCAGGCAACAGCCACTCTTGCACACCTGATTCTGGGACCCTTGGTAGAGCAGACAGGAGGCTGAGAGTGCAGGATGGCTCAAAGGCTGGATTGTCTCTGATGATGGTGTGAGAGGTTCCGGAGTGGCTCATGCAGATAAGAAGGCAGGTGGTTCAGGCTGGGTCGGCAGCTGGCGGGCGGTGCAGTACAAAGGAGTAGGCAGAAGAATGGTCAGATCCAAGCAGAAGTCGTAATCAGGCGGGCAGCGGAAGTACAAGGGATCAGGCAGGAGAATGGTCATGGGTAGCTTCGGGTCGGTGCAGGTGGATATCAAGCAGGTCAGGTCAAGTCGGGTCTTCAGGAAACAGGAACAAATAAACAGGAACAGAGCTGAGGCTCACAGGTACACTAGACGTTGTAGAACGGACAGCACTGGCTACAGGGTACTGTCTGCTTAAATGGGGCCATTTGGCACCAAGGCCGCTGTAAATGCACACAGGCACGCGCACAAGCGCGTGCACACGCTATGTGCGCCCGCGCACAGGATTCCAGACCTGGTTTCCATGGGCAACAGTTGTTTCCTGACATCTACTAACCGTGAGTCATTTACTTATTTGTTGTTCCTTGATTAGGGCTGTTTGCACTTACCATAGAGGTCCTAGTATCCTAGCTGCAGGACTGCAAAAGTCCACTCCTTGATACCGGGATAACATGACTGCTGGTCAGGAAACCGGAGTGACGGTTCCTGGCAGACCTAACAATGGGGCAGATAAGACACAGTTGTAGAAGAGCTACAGGTAAATATCATGCCCTTTACCATGATCTGTGATCAGCTGTGTCTGACGGATGCATGCCCCAGGGGGCATGCGGGGGCGTGGTTCTGGGAGGATATCCATGGATGCCCTACCAAAATGATAGAACCATGTTGTAGCCGTCTTTTGGGGATAGAGCAGTTCTAAACTGGTTAAGTTGGTAAACTGCGTCAAAGTAATCCCTCTCTGGCCAGTCCCTACTCTACTCTGCAAAATGGCAATTACTTACTTGCTCATAGCATTCTTCAGTGGATATAGTACCAATATGTGGCAGATAATATACAGCTGTAGAAGAGCTACAGACTCAGGTCTGGTCACTGACCAGCTGCATTGCAGTCAAAATAACATATGTCTGTGTTCAGATTCAAATAGCCTTACACCTACATAAAATCCAATAGATGCTAAAGGACTGGGGCGACATGAATACTAAAAACTTTGAATCAACCTTTTGCATACTGCTATATACTCTTACACATTCCTAGCAAACCTTGCAAGAAAATGGGGATTTTTGGTTCAGATACATATTACAATACATGTTTAAGTTGGCCAACTACGTTAAAGTAATCCCTCTCTGTCCAGTTCCTACTCTGCTCATCAAAAGGGAAATTATATACTCACTTATTGATGGTGTAACATGGTGATATTACCTGGTCTATCCATCCATCTTGCGTAAAGGTAAGGATTAGGGATGAGCCGAACACCCCCTGGTTCGGTTCGCACCAGAACATGCAAACAGACAAAAAGTTCAGGGTGAACATCCGAACACCATTAAAGTCTATGGGACGCGAACATGAAAAATCAAAAGTGCTAATTTTAAAGGCTTATATGCAATGTTATTGCCCTAAAAAGTGTATGGGGACCCGGGTCCTGCCCTATGGGACATGTATCAAAGAAAAAAAAAGTTTTAAAATCAATCATTTTTTCAGGAGCAGTGATTTTAATAATGCTTAAAGTGAAAAGAAAAAGAAAAATTCCTTTAAATATTGTGCCTGGGGGATGTCCTTAGTCTGTCTGTAAAAGGGCGCATCTCTATGAGGTGTAGAAAATTGCCAGAGCAAAATGACATTTCCATAGGAAAAATTGTCATTTAAAATCGCAGCTGTAATGTATTGCCGGCTTCCGTCAATATGCAAAAGTCCAAATCAGGCTCTTCGGGTGTGGTTTGGATATTAAGGGGAATTTTTAAAAAAATTGACGTGGGGGTCCCCCTAAAATCCAAACCAGACCCTAATCCGAGCATGCAGCCCTGGCCAGTTAGGATGGGGGGGGGGTGAGCGCCTCCCCTCCTCCTGAACCATACCAGGCTACATGCCTTCAACATGGGGAGTATGGGAGCTTTGGGGGATGGGGGGCTCTGCCCCCCCACCTCAAAGCACCTTGTCCTCATGTTGGGGACAAGAACCTCTTCCCCACAAGCCTGGCTGGTGCTTGTGGGGGTCTGTGGGCAGGGGGCTTATCGGAATCTGGAAACCCCCTTTAATAAGGGGGCCCCCAGATCCCGACCCCCCTTATGGGTACCCCTACCCATTCACCAAAAAAAGGAGTGTAGTGGTACAAAAAACAAGAGGCAGTTTTTGACAAAAAATTGTGACAAAAGCCCCCCAGTCAAACAGGTGGCGAAAAATTTGGCCTTGGGTGCTGGCAGTGCTAGAACACTGTAATCCCTTGCAGTTACTCTTGTTGGATGGAGGAACAGGGCCTGATGTTGTAAATTAGTTTAATAATTGTGAGGAAAACCCCCAGTCAAACAGGTGGCAAAAACTTGGGCCTTGGGTGCTGGCGGTGCCAGAACACTGTAACCCCTTGCAGTTACTCTTGTGGGATGGAGGAACAGTGCCTGATGTTGTCAATTAGTTTAAAAAGTGTGCCGAAATCCCCCAGTCAAACAGGTGGCGAAAAATTGGGCCTTGGGTGGTGGCGGTGCCAGAACACTGTAACCCATTGCAGTTACTCTTGTTGGACGCAGGACCAGGTCCTGCTGTTTTAAATTAATTTAAAAATTGTTATGGCATGTCCCTGTAAACCAGGTGCAGAAAAATTTGGCCTTGGGTGTTGGTGGTGCCCTAAATACAAAATATTGTTCTAGATTATGGACAGGAGGAATAGGAGCAGTGGCAGTCTCCAAGGGATCCCAGATCCCTAGCAAATGTAATCAGTTGCATCAGCATCAGAGGCTTGATAGCTGCTGATCCAGGACTGATTCATTTTTATAAATGTGAGCCTATCAACCGAGTCTGTGGACAGGCGCACTCTTTGATCGGTTACTTACCCTCCAGCAGCACTGAATGTCTGTTCAGAAAGCACGCTGGATGAAGGACAGGCCAGTAGCTCAATTGCATATTGAGCAAGTTCGGGCCAGTGGTCCATCCTCAAGACCCAGTAACTAAGTGGATGCTCAGTTGAAAAGGTCTCCAAGTCTGCTCTTGCCCCTATATATTCCTGCACCATATAATGCAGACGTTGATGATGGTTGCTTGAACCTATCAGGCCTGGGTGCTGAGGACTGAAACATTTTTTAAAGGTATCACTCAGCCGGCCACCTTCTCCACCACTCTGCCTCTGAACAACCAAAGCTTCAGAAACACGTTGTCCAGGACAAGCACAAGGACATGGTAACCTCCCAGGGTCTGGAAAGGCGTTGCACAAACTTTTCTTCAAGGTATCCTGAAGATGTTTAATCCTCTGCACCCTCTGCGCAGGCAGGGTGAGTTCTGCAACTTTACCCTTGTAGTGTGGATCAAGAAGGGTTGTCAGCCAGTAATGATCCCTCTTCTTGATACCACGAATCCTAGGGTCTTTTCGCAGGCTTTTCAGAATCAGAGAGCCTAAAGTTTGAGGAGGCATGAGTATCCTCTGGGTCACTGAGGATGACATTATCAGGAACTACCTCCTCCCAGCCACATACAACTCCTTGGGTTTCTGGGGCCTGAAAACCATGATCCTTTGAAGACTGCTGCGTATTATACTCCGCATCCATGCTGACACAATCCTCCTCCTGTGTGTTTGGTGGCTCTGCAGGAATGCTCTCTGCATAAAGGGGGCCTTGAGAAGAAAGGAAGTCCTCCTCTTCCTCCCTCTGTTCTGCCTCAAGTGCTCTGTCCTTGATTCCACGAAGCGTGTGCTCCAGAAGGAATATTAGTGGGACAGTGTCACTGATGCATGCATTGTCGCTGCTTACCATCCTTGTGGCCTCCTCAATATGGTCACAGGACAGTGCATGCATCCTTGATCATTAGCCACTGAAGTGGCAAAAAAAAGCCAAGCTCCACTGAGCCTGTCCTGGTGCCATGCTCACAGAGGTACTCATTGATGGCCCTCTGCTGTGTGTGCAGCCGCTGCAGCATTGCCAATGTTGAGTTCCACCTGGTGGGCATGCCACAAATGAGGCGATTGTTGGGCAGGTTGAATTCCCGCTAGATGTCAGCCAGCCGGCCACCACTGGCATTGTATGAATGCCGAAAATGACCACAGACTTTTCTGACCTGCCTCTGGATATCTGGTAAGCCTGGGTACCTGGTCAAAAAACGCTGCACCACCAAATTCAAGATGTGTGCCAAGCATGGAACATGTGTCAATTGACCCAATTCAGGGCAGAGAGAAGGTTGGTGCCATTGTCACATACAGCCATTCCTGGCTCAAGCTGCCGTGGCGTCAACCACCTCTGAGTCTGCCCCCACAGAGCTGAAAGAATCTCTTCCCCAGTGTATCTCCTGTCCCCAAGACAGGCTAACTCAAGCACTGTATGGCATCTTTTAGCCTGACTGCTTGCATAGCCCCTTGAACGCTTAGGGAGCTTTGCAGGTTCAGAGGACAATTCTGCAGAAGAGGCCACAGAGGTAGAAGAAGAGGAGGGGTGGAGGAGGCGGATGTGGAAAAATCACCACCGGCTTTTTGTAGGCGTGGTGATAGAACTATTTCCGAAACTGAACCCTGTCCTGCATCCTTCCCAGCTGCCAGCAGAGTTACCCAGTGTGCCGTGAAGGAAAGGTAACATCCCTGACCGTGCCTGCTGGACCATGAGTCAGTGGTAATATGATCCCTGCTGTTGACCGCACTGTCCAACGAGGCCAAAACATTGCCTTCCACATGATGGTAGAGAGCTGGAATGGCCTTACATGAAAAGAAATGTCTTTTGGGACAGCACATTCCACAAATTCACAAAAGGGGGCAGAGTCTACCAGCTGAAAAGGCAGCAGTTGGAGTGCTAGCAATTTGGCCAAGCTAGCATTAAGACACTGAGCATGTGGATGGCTGGGACAGTATTTCTTTTTACAGTTCAGCAACTGGGGTAAGGATATTTGCCTGCTGAATTTACCTGGTGGGGTACTGCTAGCAGATTGGCTGCAGGTACTAGTTGTGGCACGCATTGCTACACCTTCATTCCTCTCAGTGCAGGTTTTGGAGAGGACTGCAGGTATAGTAGGGGTTGAGATCCCAGATGAGGAGCAAGGAGAAGTCCGTCTTGTTTTCTGGTGTGAGTTTTTCAGGTACTCTTGCCAACGGACTGCATGGCTAGTCGTCATATGTCTTGTCAAGACATTAGTGCCCAAGCAGCTGTAGTCCTGGCCGTGCTTGACCCGCTTCAGACATAGATTGCAAATGGCAACGGTGCGATCTACTGTACATGTGCTGAAAAATGCCCACACCAAAGAAATTTTGGAAGTCGACGGGGAGGCAGCAGCGCCCTGCACCTGCGGAGCTCTGTGGTCTGATGCAATTGGGTGTCTGCCCTTAAGCTGGCCCCTGGAGAACATCCTGCCTTGTTGAAGTTGGCCTCCTCCTCCTCCTCCTCACTTTCCTCCTCTCTTCTCCCAGGCACTCAAGTACACACCATGTCTTAATCATCCCCTCCCTCCTCGTTTAACTCAGGTGACTCCTCCGTGCATGATGATGGGGCTACAGAAGGAGTCACTGTGGACAAGGATCCGGTGGAATAGGCCACTTTGCCAGATGCGTTGGAAGGCAAACTTGTACGAGCCTGGGTGACAGAGGACGAGGACAGCTTTGTTATCCACTCCACCAATTCTTCTGCATGTTGTGGCTCAATAGTAAGTCCAACCGCAGAAAAAAAGGACAAGCGTGACCCGCCTGCAGAGGATGCACTACGTCCGCCACCACCGCCAGACACAGAGGCTGCTTGCCCTCTTTTAGTTGCCTGGGAGCATCTGCCTCTCCTTTGTGGCCTTCTTGACATGATGGGGATTTTTTTAACACCGCACTACACTGTACTATATGCCGTACACCTCCGAATGCACTGATATATAGTGTACACTCAATATGCTGTGTGCATATATGTATACACTAGACTGTATATATTTTAAGACACAACGTCAAGTAGTGTGCTATATACCGTACACCCCCGAATGCACTGATATATAGTGTACACTCAATATGCTGCCTGTATATATGTATCCACTAGACTAAATATTTTAAGACACCATGTCAAGTAGTGTGCTATATACCGTACACCCCCGAATGCACTGATATATAGTGTACACTATATACGCTGTGTGTGTATATATATTTATATATATATATATATATACACTTGCAATCAGAAATATTCAACCCCTAAAGAGTTTTAAGGATTTATAAATAAAAATCTTTTCAAAGTGCAGGATTCTGCTTTGGATGGCTTCTTATTCAGTTTAGTGATACATAAAATCAACACAGAAAATGTATGATGTAGTATTTGTGTGTAACAGTATATTTTGTTAAGATCACCATGTCACAATTATTCAACCCCTATATAATATTGTTGTTTCTAAAGCTTTCTGACAGTTTTTATGGCCTAAAGTGGAGCTGAAACATCATTAAGCCTTTGGCAACTTTATAACGATCCTTCATTTGCTTCAGCTGTGATGCATATATAAACCCCGACCATGAAGGTGTTCAAGGTGAGTTGCAATCATGGGAAAGACAAAGGAGCTTCCAAAAAAGCTGAGAGAGGAGATTATTTCATCACATCTGAAGGGCCTTGGGTATAAGAAGATTTCCAAAAGATTTAACATTCCAAGAGACACCATTGGGAGCATTATAAGGAAGTGTAAAACGTATGGAACAGCTGCAAACCTGCCTGGCCATGGAAGAAAGCTCACAATTTCATCAAGGGCCCTTAGCAACTTAGTCAGGGCAGCTAAGAAAAACCCCCGTGTGACTGCAAGACAGCTACATGATGACATGATGAAGGCTGGTACAAGTGCTTCAGTGGCAACTATAAGACGTGCACTGAATAATCAAGGACTTCATGGCCGGATCCCAAGACGCACTCCACTCTTGACCTCAACATCAGGAGTCGACTAGAATATGCCAGGAGGAATTTGGACAAAACTACAGAGTTCTGGGAGACAGTTCTATGGACTGATGAAACCAAACTGGAACTTTATGGACATATGGACCAGCGGTATGTCTGGCGTGCAAAAGGTCAGGCTTATGACCAGAAGAATACCATCCCCACTGTCAAGCACG
>BLSH010040768.1:500370-518181 GCA_018402905.1 Glandirana rugosa
TCCGTCTTTTATTTTATCTACACCAGTGTAATAATGACTCTCTGTTTTGTACTGTTGACTTATAAAGTCTCGTCTCAGATATGTATTTATAGCTCAGCCATATGCCCAAACTAAATTTTGGAAAGTGGTATAGGATTTTCAGCATTTTGGGGATTGAGGTGCAGTATTGAAATATTGAGTGCATTATTGAAAAACGTAAAACCAAGCACCTGATTGTGCTCTATACGCCACAGTTATTTTATCTAGTTGATCCCTAGAACATGTTTACTTTAGGTTTAGATTTTATTATATAGATATACAGTATAACCTAAGGCATAATTAAAGGTTTCTGCCAGAACCTGAAATCAAATAATATATAAAGGAGGGACATGAAGGCAGGAGTACAGTTTCTATGCTTCTTTGATATTAGTGCTGGGTGTTTTCAGGGTTAGGAAGCATAGACTTTACTCTGAAATATTCAGTTGTCATGTTTTGTCTCTCAGTAATAATGTGACCACATCTATTTTATTTTCTGCCTCTAACTTGTTCTCAAAGCTCAGTACATTTTGTTTTATTTGATTTATTTTTTTGTGTCTAATTAATTTTTAGAACTCAAATTAGTTCTTAAACTCAGTAAACTTCCATGTTGGCAGAAATAAAGACAACTCCACAAACATTTCCCAAACTGTTTTTGGTGTTTCTGATCCCTAAAATATGTCCTGATAAATTATATTATGTTAAAATGAGGTCTAAAAGAAACCACAATCTTGCTTTAGCTACCCTGGGAATTTATGGTGGTTCCAGACCTTCCCAGATCTTTAGGTCTAGTCTAAAGATAAAAACATGTATTGTCTTTCTCAAGTACCCACCTCAGCTTGTTTGCATAATGATTGTTTTTTCCTAATCATATCCTTCTCTTGTAACATAATTGAAAAGTTAACTTAATTCAAGGAGGAGGCTAGTCCCCTCTTCTTGCTGGCTATGTGCAGAATAACCGGTCTGAAATGATGTCCCTTATTAATGGGTTTTTAAGTTACTTCCTGCCCTGGGGCCTAAAGTAAAAATTTCTGGTTTAAGACCCCACCTGCCATCCACTGTTTCTTGATGATTTCAGGTTCCATACTACACTCAGCCTTAGGCCCAGTTGGGAATTACTAACTTGCAATTCATTTGAGGGGCCTTTCCTTTACCAGTGGTTGCAGGTTTAGTTCATTGCGAATCCCATCCCAAACCTGAGGCCCATAAAAATGGGGGCCCAGATGGCCTGGTCACTGAGCCTGGAGGAACCTTCCCAACTACTTCCACCGATGGACCCTCCTTCACTAATCCACTATACAACGCTAACCTAAAAACAAGCTTTTATGTTCACACACCCCAACTGGCTGTGCCCTCACATCTCCAAGTGAACACACGAGCAGTCCAGCATTTATTTTACCAGCAGAAGTCTCACGACACCTGGCTGGTAATAGGGTACTACCTAGCTTGTTATACTGAAAGTCTTCATCAAACATATCGCAGAGACACTTTAGAAATTTTAGTGAATAAAATGCAATTAAATATTGGAAATTAAAGATTAAATATATGGTGGTAAGAATGTCTAAAACATAGTAAAGGTTGCAAAACATATTGGATCTGTTTTTCCATCTCTTTTCCTTATTGTTAGGTGTTCCAGGAGGTATGCTGTGGGGCTCATGATGCAATACATAAGTCAAACTGTGAATTGCAGGTACTCTCCATTTCCCCGAATTAGAGGTCTAAGGCCAACACGCTTTCCCTGACTTATCCATCAAAGGATATTCCACTAAGGCAGTGGAACGGCTTGCCTCTGCATAGTGTTGCAGAACGTGAAGCAACTTTCCATCCTCCTCCTCTAACAGCTCTCCATCCCCCCAAATAGAAGGCAGGGAAAAGGGCAGAAGACCCCATTTCAGGTCTCCACACCACTCCTCTGTACTCCTGTTGCAGGTAGTGCTGACAGCACCACATCAGCACCGCCTACAGAAGAAATATCTCACAGCAGTGAATACTGTTGAAGTTTACTTTAGCATTCCCCATCTTTCTACCTCTGGCTACATCATCTCCACTGTTCAGAGTTCACCAGCTTCCTGCTGCAACTCAAGGCACTGATGGGCCTTTGCAAGGTCTTGTTGTCTCCACCACTTAGCCACTCCGTGCCACTCTAAATATAGCAAGGAACTGTGGTAAACAGACAGTTAATCTCATACTGCACAGCAATATGAGAATGTATTGCTCAGCATGCTTCCCTCCTGGGATTTCGGTTGGTGGGTCAGCAGTAAATATGTACACCTCAGTGGAGATGGGAGGAACCTGACAGGTGCCCTCATGTATCTATCTAATGTGACACAACTCATCTTTGTCAGGCTGTACTTGCTGCAAACTCATGATACTGTTGTTGATAGTAAATAATGTCTATATCTCCACTCTACAAACATATTTTTTCTCAATGTGATGCGCACAGAGGGGGTATGCTGCCATGCAATGTGTGTTTTTGTCTGCCAATCAGTTTTTAGACAATCACCTAAATTTACAGAGGTGCTGAAGAAGCTGACTGGCAGAATGGCAGAATGATTAAGCAATCAGTGCTTTTACAGTTTCTTAAAGGAGTTGTAAAGGCAGAAGGTTTGCAGGTAGCAATAAGATGAGACATTTGTTCCATCAGGAATTAGGAATTATAACCCAAGTGCTGTTAGTTCATGATCCCATTGTGGATGGAAGGATTGGAAAATGCTCGGCAGCCTCAAATGTGTGTAGCAGATATGGCTTTATCTGCAGACACGTCTACACAAAACAACCAGTAACACAGGAATGAAGTGCCTTGTAAGATGTTAGCTGGATCACAGGAACACTTTTTGTAAAACATATTAGCTTGTTTTATCATATGCGTAATCCTAGTTTTTTTTTTATTGAATTTAAGATAAATAAAATAAATTAAAACATTATAAAAATAGGTTGCATAATTATTTTCTCTTCTCGGGTGCACTGAATTTTTACTTAGAAAAATCAAGAACGGATATTTTTTTTCTGGCTTCCCGTTTTCTTTTTCAGAAATACAGAATTCTACATATTTTATATATGCAGCATATCTATTTATCTATATAGTAGAATTTAGACCTTTTTTTTTTTTTTTTTTTTTTTAGGAATTCTCTAGATGTGATTGCAATGATTTCTCTAAATCAAACCACATTCACACTTGCTGGGTTCACATTTGGCCCTTGGGTACAAAATGGTGTGGTTTTTACTTTTTCTACTACTTTATTCTATATCACTAACTGGAAACATGTCGATGATTGCAGCCATCTGGCTCGACAGACGTCTTCATATTCCCATGTATTTTTTTCTCACCAGCTTGGCTTTCTTGGACACTTGGTTTATATCATCCACAGTGCCCAAACTGCTCACTATCTTGGCATCCAATAACAGGAAGATTTTTTTACCTGGATGCTTTCTACAACATTATTTTTATGTTTCTCTTGGAACTATAGAATTTTATCTTTTGGCGGTCATGTCAGTAGACCGATATGTGCAATCTGTCACCCACTGAGGTATCATTCAATCATCTCTGGTAGGGTCTGTCTTTGGTTGGTATTAGTGTCATGGATATTTGGCTTTCTTACCTTTATCTACCCCACATTTCTACTGTTTGGTCTGTCTTTTTGTGGACCATATGAAATCAATCATTTTTTCTGTGACAGCTCAGCAGTGGTGGAGATCAGTTGCTCAGATATAAATCAGTTTAAAATGATCTTTGCCGGTTCTGCTTCAGCTGTAATTTTGGGCTCTTTCATCCTTACTTTGATTTCCTACTGTAATATTCTTATCACTGTCCTAATGATACCCTCAGCCAGTGGTAAAATCAAAGCTTTCTCCACTTGTACTTCTCATTTCACAGTGGTCTCATTGGCCTATGGTAGTGCCATCTTTATATATGTACGTCCAGTGGAAAGTTCTTCTACTGACCTTAATAAAATTGTAGCACTTCTTAACAGTGTCCTGACACCAGTGCTCAATCCATTTATATACAGCCTGAGGAATAAGCAGGTCCAACAAGTTTTCAGGGATTTAGAAAAAAGATTGCTTTTGAAAAAGTAAATTACAATTTGGTGATAGTGGTATTGGTCAGATGGCACAGGATTATCCGGCACCTCATCCCTTAATAATCAAAATATAGGTACAGAGGATCATGGGATTATATCGGTGCCAAAAAATAGTCAGAGAAAAAAAATATTATTTTTTAAAAAGAATACCAAGTTTTATTGGTACACATGACATAGATCTGAATGATTAAACATAATGCATATACAGTAATGTGATCTTCATTACAGAGTATTCTGGTGATGAAGGGTAGTGATCTAGAGGTATTCCTACATGTTTTGCTTGTATAGGCTTCCTCAGGGAATTTGAATAGATCACCCAAAGATGTAATAATCTGTAACCACTCATTCAATTGTCCACCAGGATAACCCAAACCCATGCAGGTTGGCTGACTCAGGAGGGAAGCCCTTGGACGGGATCATGTATTTATAGTCAGTTCCATACTGAGCTGTTTTATACAACCTGTGCATGACCATCAGTGGCTTCCCCCACTTTTTGCCATATATAGTTGTGTACATCAATTGGACATTTTATGTCCCCTGTGGACACGCTGCTCCCCCTCCCCCGCTGTGATTTGCATGGGCTTGGGGTATCTTGGTGGACAACTGAATGAGTGGTTACAGATTATTACATCTTGGTTGATCTATTCAAATTCCCTGAGGAAGCCTATGCAGGTGAAACATGTAGGAATACCTCTAGATCACTACCCTTCATCACCAGAATACTCTGTAATGAAGATCACATTACTGTATAAGCATTGTTTTTAATCATTCAGGTCTATGTCATTTTATCTTTGTACCAATAAAACTTGTTATTCTTTTTAAAAAAATATATTTTTTTTTCTCTGACTATTTTTTGGCACCGATATAATCCCATGATCCTCTGTACCTACAATTTAAATTACAGTTTGTGAAGCTACAAATCAAGGCATTCTTTTTTATTATGTCATCACCTAAAGTCTCTTTGATGGGCTGCCCACATTACGAAACTCTGTTATGAAAACTGAACTCCAGGCAGATGTATCTAAATTCCCAATGAATGCAATTATGTATTAATCATTAAAAGTATTTTTAATACAACTAGTATAAATACATGTGCAATGTGCAATGATTGCCACTAGCTTCAGGGTCTGTGTTGAGCAGCTGCCCTGCTGATTTGAAAACACAAGAGGTTGCTTGCACAGAAAGAGTGCTATGTAGAGAACACTTTGCATTTTCTCAATGAATGCAAAGTGTCCTGTGATTTGACAGGAAGGAGATTGTGGTATCACTTCCCTGCCTCTCCATTTCATCCAATCAGAGAATTCCTTGAGAAAATGCAAAGTGTTTTCTGAATGGTGTCCATACCAAGCAAGCAACGTCCTCTGATCACTTTGCATCAGAGCAGCTGCTCAGCACAGAAGTCAGAAACTAGCAGCAATTCTTGTAGTAGCAGTGCCTACTACAGTGATTTACTGCTTCCTCTGGGATCACACAGGAATGGTATGCAAACCTACATGTACTTATGCAAAATAGTTCATACCTAAACTTCAGCTTTAACGCTTATGTCCAGCAAATCCTTTTTGTTATGAATATACTACACTAAAGCCCCATACACAGGCTGAATGTTGGGCAGCCCTGGCCAGTTCAATAGAAACTGTACTGCAGCTGGTCCGACAGAAGCTGGCCATTGGAGAGATTTTTCCTCACTTCTTGTCCAGTTGCCAAGAGGAGTTAACAGGGACAGAAAGTGATGAGTAAACTCTCCACTGGGTAAAGAGATGGCAACAAGACACATTTTAGTAGAGTCAAAAAAAACAAAAAGTTCACTTATCTTACCTGAATTTGAGTTCTGTTAATTCCTCTGCAAATTGCAAAGTTCTGAGAGCCCTGACTGTATTGACTGTAATAGTACACAAAGGGTAGCATCCAACTTTAAAATGTTCACTTTGTTTCCCTTTCTGTATACCTCTGGACGTTTGTAGCTACAATAGAACTCTGGAGGTAAGGAGGTCTTCAGAGAAACCAGAACACTCTTCATAATTCAGGAAATGTTTGTATGAAGCCTGAAGAAGGGATCTAAGTTATCACAAAAGCTTACATCTTTAAAAACTTAAATTAGCCAATAAAATTTATCATTGCATTCCAAACTTTATGCATACTTCAAGAAAGGCAAAACTATCTTTCTTTGCTCCTTGTTGATGGTCTTTAGGCTTCATGTAAATAGCCATCCATAGATGGTGCCTAGGCTGTGCAGCATACATTTTCTGCCGTGACTGTCTCTGCCTGGGAGTCACAAGTGCATTAAACAGCCCACTACCTCCCAGCTGGAACTTTCTATTGGTTGGCAGAACCGATGGTTCTATATAAATGCACAGAACATATTCCTAAATATTGGTTGGAAAATGAACAGGGTAAGTCAGAACTTGTTGCTTGGGATGCATTTAAAGCAGTAATGAGAGGAGTTTATATGGAGGGAGTCTCAGAACTTAAAAAGGCTAATAGAGAACAAGAATCCCTCTTGGCAGGGGAGCTGAGAAAGGCAGAGGATCGCTATGTCCAGGATCCTTCTTCCCCTCGCTATCAGCAGCGAGAGGGGGCACGAAGAGCATACGAGCTAGCTCTGGCGGCAAAAACTCAAATAAGCCTTTTATACCAGCAGAAGAGGATCTTTGATGCTGGGGATAAAAATGGAAAACTCCTGGCTTTCCTAGCCAAACCCATCCATGAACCTATCACTATATCTAATATTTATGATGACTCGAACTCTCTTCAATCTACCCATGATACAATAGTACAGACGTTTCTGCAATTCTATACCGACCTATATAAATCCCAGGCCCATTACACCCCACCAGAGCTATATGAATATGTGGATACTATAACCCTACCAGTGCTTTCGGATGAGCAGCGCTTATCATTGGAGGCACCTATTTCAATAGAAGAGATAGATAACACACTTAAGGCTTTCCCTAAACATAAAACTCCGGGACTGGATGGGTTCCCGATTGAATGATACCTGACACATCGTGATTCCTTAACCCCTAGATTGCATAAACTGTGCTCCACAATTTTTAAACAGAAAAGCTTGCCCGCATCTATGCGCAAAGCTTTTAATTGTGATAATACCTAAACCTAATAAAGATCCACTATACTGTGAATCTTATAGGCCAATTTACCTAATAAATACGGACCGTAAGATTATCTCAAAGATCTTGGCCACCCGTATTAATTTGGTAATTACAAAGTTGATGGGCTCGGACCAAACTGAATTTATTCCTGGGAGGTCCACGTACACTAATGTGAGCAGATTGTTCGCTAACCTTCAATCCCCCAATACTGCACAGGTACCTAGGGCGGCGGTATCTATCAATGCCCACAAAGCATTCGATTCTGTTGAATGGCCCTATCTCCATTATGTTCTTGAACGCTTTGGATTTGGGGACAACTTGGATCAGTATTCTATATGAACGACCTCTGGCCTGTATTAGACTTAATGGTAGGATTACCAGACCCTTTTCTATACACCGAGGCACTAGGCAGGGCTGCCCCTCTCCCCTCTATTGTTTGCCCTTGCAATAGGTCCCCTGGCTTGCCTTATCTGGGCGTCACCCAATTTTCAAGGTATGTGGGTTGGATCATTGGAGGAACGAGTATCATTTCCTGCAGATGAAATCCTACTCTATCTCTCCAACCCGCAGACCACAGTCCCAATAATGCTCCGCCTGATCATGGGTTTTGAACTTTTTTCAGGTTTTAGAGTAAACTGGACTAAATCCAACATGCTCCTAGTGGACCCCAACTTATCAAGTAACCTCCCACCGAACTGCCCACTTAGGACAGTTTCCACGTTTAAATATTTGGGCATCACAATACAGTTGCCTATTCCCAACTTTATTCACAATAACCTTTTACCCTGTATAGCATCCTTCAAAAACAAGATGAACAGCTGGGTTAAACTATCTCTCATGTTAATGATTAGAGTAAACTTATTTAAAATGGTGTTTTTGCCCAGGTTTTTATACATTTTAGCTAACAGTCCAGTGTATGTGTCAAAAAAATTTTTTCAGGACATTGACTCCCTCCTGACGACTTTTTTGTGGTACCCCAAAAATCCAAGAATAGCCCTCGGAACGTTACAGCTGCCTACGTCCCTAGGGGGCCTGGTGCTGCCGAATTTGGGGCTATATTATTATGCCTCACAATTGGTATACATACACTGGTGGCTGTTCCCAAACCTAGACAATGCAGCCACTACAACAGAGGCTGCAATACTCTCCTCCTACGAGACTCTAGCCAATTTGATATACCGGAGGACTGTCCCTGATGTGGAAGGAGGGGAGCCATTAAAAATATCTCTTAAGATATATAATAACTGCTTAACTATGGTTCCAGAGGACCCTAACGCTGTGTCCCCAAATCACCCTGTCTGGGTTAATCCAACATTCCCTAATTTCCAGAATCTACCTGATGCCCGGTCGTGGGCAGAAAAAGGGCTAATATATGTACACCAGTTAGATGCCCAGGGGCAATTTAAGGACTTTTCTACTTTGCGACAGGAATTAGGGATCCCACAGACGTGGTACTTCAGATACCTACATATAAAACATGCCGCTAGAGCACAGCTCGGGCTCCGGGAGGTGCACTTCCACAATTCTTCACTGGAGAGGGCACTCCTGCAGCCAGACCATAAGAGACAGATTTCCACGTACTATGGCAGCGAACACACGTCCGACTGCAAACTCTACAAGCTCAATGGACGGCGGATATACCAGACCTTTCTGATGAAAACTGGGAGGAACTTATGAGTACATACTTTATTACCACAATATCTGCTAAAGATAGGATGATACAATTACGTATTTTCCATAGAGTATACTATACTACATTGTGACTCTTCCGCATGAGCAAACATAATGACTCGCTCTGCCATGAATGCAACAAGGACACGGGCACTTTGCTCCACATGTTGTGGACCTGTGAAAAAATAAGACCATTCTGGTCACAAATAACGCATTTTATCGCTACCAATTTTGATTTACCAAATATCTGTAGTCCGAAATGGTGCATACTGGCAGTGTTCAAGGACATTCAGTTGGGATAATACCAGTAACAATTTTTGCGTTTCTTATTGTTTTATGCGAGGAAAACGGTGGTGTTGCAATAGATATACTCTACATCAATAACAATTGGTCAGTGGAAGAACCTGATTGATCAGGTACTACCGATATACAAACTCACTTACTCCGCTTTACGGCATACCTAGAATACTCCCATAAAGGGTGGCAGGCGTACAAATGGGTAATGACTACAGGAAATGATATCCTCTGTGTTAATCTGCCGGTGTGTAATACCAATATATGAATAAGTGTTTCTCTCTTCGTTTCGGTAAACAAAGTTTGTTGTCTGTATTAGAAAAAGGCACGAATATATGCAATGTCTGTTGATGACTGTGACTTGCGAATGATAACTGATCTTATTTCCTGCTTCTTTAATATTATATGGATGTATCGCTGTCATATCCTGCTTCTGTATTATGTGATATTTATATGATGTAACGAATGTTGACAATAAACTACAGTTTAAAAAAAAAATAAAAGCCCACTACCAACAGACTGTCCCTAGATAGTCCCAAGACCCTATATAGTGCATGAGCAAAGATGGCTCTGTCCTGGAGAAAAAAAAGCATATAACAGCATTGTCAGGAGAAGCACTGTAACCTTTGTGAGAAGTAATACATACCTGAAAGTATATTACCAAGCATAATCCACTTAACATAAAAATATATACTGTGTATCTGGTACCAGGTTCACTTTCAAGTTTAAAGTTGTATTAAACCCTAAAGTTATAGAAATTACAGCAGCTTAGTTTAGAACCTACCCTATCTGTTGCTTCAGCTACTTTTAAAGCTTGACTGTCTTCTTAAATGACCTGGTCCAAAGATCCCTGCCCCGAGTTTCCTGTTGTTGGGTCTCTGTAGCCTTGCAAGGTCCTATGTAGAACACTTTTTGTCCATCCTCCCAGGTGAGAGACACGCCAATGTTAGGACGCTGCCTGTGCAAACATGCATGTAAAGGCAGCTAGAAAGGACTGGGTGGGGTGGGCATGCACAAAGGCCCTTGGAATTATGGGAGGTCTAGTCCCAAGCAGGGGCATCAGGGGATTATTTTTAAGTTCTGAGTTCACAATCCCTGACTGGATGCTTAGGGAAGTAGTGCAGGACAATCTGGAGGCCAGTGGTTGTAAGCATACCAACGTGTAAGTATAAGTGGGACTTTTTCTAAATCCATCATTTAATGTCCTATGCTCAACTTGTGTATGTAGATGTAATTATAATAAAATATTTGAAGCTTTAGTACTGCTTTAGTTTTAAATTTTGACTGCAGAGCAATACATACTGTTAATTATGATCATGTAATACTCTCCAAGACAAAAAAAACTATCTAAGTAGAAACTTTAGCTTATATTAAATCCTCCCGGAGCAATAAATCAGAGCTGACATCTGCCCATGGAGAGGGATAACCAATCCAAAGAAGTGGAGATCTACATGAACAAAATGGAAAAGATCAAAGATTGCCAGGGTGCAGAGCACTTTTGTATAGGTGACCTAGCAAGACCACATTAAAAAGTAAGGAAGGTTTGAACAGTTCAGAGGTCATAGTAAGTAACACAGAGTTAGGAAGTCAGTAGTATGCAATGCAGAGTACTGAGGTCAAGAGTAAGCAACAGACTGCAAAGGTCAGCAGTATGTAGTGCAAGGTGCAGGGGTCAAAAGTAATTAGAGTGCTGGGGTCATGAGCAAACAACACAGAGTTCAAAGTTTAGTAGTATGTGTAGCCATGTGCTCCCTTGGGAGTGGCTGGTAGTTGTTGTTCACCTTATAGCTGCCCTCAATCCCACCATATCTCACACTTCCGAAGTCACTGAACAGGCCGGCTCTTGTTTTTGTTTGTTCTATTGAGGGGATTTAACTTGGATAGGGAAAAGGATGACCGTGGGATGCCCAAAGAATTGATTACAGGATCTCCTATATACACGACCATATATACACTCTACTTCTCTCCAGCACATCACTTGCAAACTATTGCTCCTTCACTTCTCTCCAGCACATCACTTGGTTCCTGACCTGAAGGGAAATTTATCAGGCTCACATAATTCCTTCCTTTTCACCGCAGCTAGCACATGGTGAGGCCTGCAAATTGTCAGCAGGGCCTCCGGACCACCTGTTACAGGCCAGGGTCTTGGACCCCTCAAAGTGTAGCTTAGTAAGTTGGTGCTAGCCAGGCCTTTAATGGACTACAACTCCCAGCCCATCCCTCTTCCAGGTCCCACCGACCTGCTTTCCTCACAGTGAAACTCCTTCCCCTGACTGGCTCCCAAGGCTTCCGCAGACTGTCCACTATTCCTCTCCCAGACTGTTCCAACCTTTCTCTTCCAGCTCCCAGGGTCTGCCACTCATCGACTCCCGTGTATCCTTTAAAGTGTTCTCAGTAGCACCTCTGCTGTTCTCCTATTCCCTTGTGCTGCTCCAGGAATCAACTTCACTACTGGCCACACCCGAGTCTCCAGGCCTCAAGGTCAACCCCCCAGACTGGCACACTTCCACCCAACTTCTCCTCCCCCCTGTTGGCAGACTGCTGTATTTAAGGATGCCTGCCCCCTGCCAATCCAGACTGTAGATTGGTCAGGGCTCCTTGTCATACATCAGGAAGTGACACCTCCTCACCCATCCCCCTCTCCAGAACCTTCTCTGCTCAAGGGGGAGGAAACTCTAAGGGGTGTTCCTTCCTTCTGTCTCCAGTCACTCCCTGAGCCACTCCCCAGCTCAGATTAAAACATTCAGGCCTGCAACTACCGTCAGACCTGACTAAATATTGCCTCTACCTAACAAAAACTCACTACAAAACGCACCTATCACTATGGGGGCGCTACATATGTAATGCAAAGTGCAGGTGTCAGGAGTAAGTAATGCAGAGGGCAAAGGTCAACAGGGTGTAACATAGAGCCTAGAAGTAATTTATACAGAGCGTAAATGTACAGTGCCTTGAAAAAGTATTACTACCCCTTGAAATTTTGCACATTTTGTCATGTTACACCCAAAAATGAAATTATATTTTATTAGGATTTTATGCGATAGACCCACACAAAGTGGCACATAATTGTGAAGTGAAGTGTTTGTGAAATTAAGTAATACTTAAATAACCACCTTTCACTGGAATTACAACTGCAAGTCATTTGGGAATGTCTCTACCAGCTTTGCACATCTATAGAGGGACATTTTTGCCCATTCTTCTTTGCAAAATATCTCAAGCTCTGTCCGATTGGATGAGCATCTGTGAACAACAAATTTCAAGTCTTGCCACAGATTCTCAATTGGATTTAGGTCTGGACTTAGACTGGGCCATTCTTTTTTTTTTTTTTTTCGTTTCAATAATTTTATTAGATTTAACAAGAAAGTTATACAGAGAGAGTTGTGACAGGGACATTTCCTTATATACAATGACAAAATCTGATGAAGACTTACTGAATTAGATTGAAAACAACACCGATGTCCCAAGACAATTGGGACATGTAATTTATTCAATTCTTAGTCATATGTTAAGGGTGGTTTCCCCCGCTCTCGACACCCCAACTGGTATCAGACTGTGTCGTCGAACATGAGAAAGCTCCCCCACATCCAATGATTCTAAACAAATCAAAAAAGAAAGAACAGAAAAGTGGAGAAGAAAAAGGTACAGAAGGCACCAGGGAATGTCACCAAAAAGAAAAGCTGTCATGAATCATGTGGGCAGTTTTAAGTATTTCTTCCAGGGTTGCCAGACTGATTCAAATTTAGGTGAAGAGTCTAGGATGATATTAGCAATCTTCTCCTGGGCCATGATCCAGGAATTGTTTTGTTTTGCTGCAGAAAAGGATACTGTGGGCTGTTTCCATGCCCTGGCAATTGTGATCTTTGCTCCCAACAAAATGAAGTGGGAAAGTTTAAGGAGGGATTTAGAGATCCCATCCGGCTTATAGTTCAGAAGAGCGGACTTGGGGGTTTTAGGGATAGTATGACCCGTGACTTTTCGCAGTAAGTAAAAAATTCCAGAAACCCTGAATTTGAAGATATTCTCACCAAGTGTGAAAAAAGGAACCCCTGAGACCGCACCTCCTAAATCATAGTGAGGAGGAGTTCGGGAACATGGCTGCCAGCCGGGTTGGAACCAAGTACCAGCGAATGAACATCTTAATGTTTGCTTCCATCAAAGAGATGTTCACTATCCCCTTGAAAGATTTTTGAAATAGAGAAGACCACTTATCCACTTCCCAACTGACATCCAGGTCCCTCTCCCATTTCATAGCGTAAGGTGGCTTGTCAGGTTTCTCCGTCAGTGAGGCATAGATCAAGGATATACCACCTCTTTGATCCACTATTTCAGAGCACCATTTTTCGTATGGGGTAATGCCTGTGAAAGCGTTCTTGGACTTCCAAATAGAGGTCAGGATATAATGGATTTGCTGGAAGTGGGCATGTCTAATTTACTAATACATTGGCTTAATGTCATAGGACCCATAGAGGACAAAAAATGGGCAATTTTAAATAAGCCTTTGTTTGTCCACCACTGGAATGCAGAGATGTACAGGCCCGGAGGGAATTGAGGATTATTAAAGAAATGGTTAAGGGGACGGGATTCGGAAAGCAGGTAGGGGGATTTGAATAAGGCATTACAAAGGGCCAGAGAATGTGACAGGGTGGGGGCGAGAATTGGGGGCCTTGATTTAGGTGGAACCCCAACCAAAAAATCAATAGTATTTAGAGGGACCACCTGGCTCTCCATCTTAACCCAATCTGGTTTATCGCCTTGGGCGTAAATAATTGAAAACTGGGCAAGTTAGGCTGCTTGAAAATATTTCCAGAGGTGTGGAAGCCCCAAACCTCCCTGATTACGAGAAGGACACTTGCAGGACATCTAAAGCCTTTATGGCACCAGATAAGCTTTGTTATCTGCAATTGAAATTTCTGTAATTGGGATTTCTTGACCGGAATTGGAAGGGTTCTAAATAGGTATAAAATCATAGGGAACAGGGTCACCTTAACAGAATGTACCCTCCCCAGCCAGGACAAGCCCTCCCATCCCCATTTTGAGAGATCCTCTGTTAGTTTTCTAAATAAGGGGGGTAGTTGACTTCATATGTTGGCCTATGTTGGCCACCAAGTTAACTCCAAGGTACGGGATATGGGAGGGATTCCAGGTGAACATGTAGCATTCCCTGAGCAGGGTTAATATCCGCTCGGGAGTGGTGCCATTTAAGGCAGCTGATTTAGCCAAATTTACACAGAGCCCAGAGGCCTTTCCAAGCTCTTGTAGAAGTTTGAAAACATTTGGGATTGAGAAGAGGGGGGATGTGAGAAATAGTAGCAGATCGTCTGCAAATAGTGCACATTTGTGTGTATGGGGACCGCATTTCACTCCCTGAATGTCAGGGTGGTCTCTGATGGTGATCGCCAAAGATTCAATTGCGATGGCGAATATTAATGGGGAAAGAGGGCATCCCTGTCTGCTTCCCCTAGAAATTGGGAAAGGATCAGAATAGTAGTTTTGAAGTTTTACCCGTGCACTGGGGTTTGTGTATAATGCACTTAGTTTGTATAACTCTAGGACCAAATCCCCATCTGCTGAGGGCCTCAAACAGGTATGCCCAATCCACCGCGTCGAAAGCTTTTTGCAGGTCCACCGATAGGAGTAACCCTTCCTGGTGCGGACCCCCATCCCATTTAGATTTTAGAAGAGAAAGGATGTTAATGGCTCTACGGATCTGATCTGGGCCTTGCCTCCCTGGAATAAAGCCGACCTGATCCCTATGGACATAGCTCCCTATGAAAGTAGACAGTCTATTGGCTATAATAATGGTCACGATTTTAAGGTCATTATTGATCAGGGATATACAGTCAGGTCCATAAATATTGGGACATCAACACAATTCTAATCTTTTTGGCTCTATACACCACCACAATGGATTTGAAATGAAACAAACAAGCTGTGCTTTAACTTCAGACTTTCAGCTTTAATGTGAGGGTATTTACATCCAAATCAGGTGAACGGTGTAGGAATTACAACAGTTTGTATATGTGCTTCCCACTTTTTAAGGGACCAAAAGTAATGGGACAATTGGCTGCTCAGCTGTTCCATGGCCAGGTGTGTGTTATTCCCTCATTATCCCATTTACAAGGAGCAAGTAAAAGGTCCAGAGTTCATTGCAAGTGTGTGTTAACGAACTCTGCTTGAATCCAACCACTCTCCTGCCTGAACCCTTGTACCGCACCGCCAGCCAGTTACCGACCCAGCCTGTACGACCATGCTCCAGCTGCACGAGCGCTCCAACAGACCATCTACTATCACCAGTGACCCAGTCCGACACTCGTGCTCTCCTGCACTCCCGAGCCACCTGTCTGCTCTACCAGGGGTTCCCGAGTCAGGTTAGTAAGGGAGGTTGCCTACTGCATAAGTCAGACTCGCCTACCAGGTACGTGACAGTATCAGACAGCCATGACCAAGTCTGCGCAGAGGCCCTCCCTTGCGAATGAACTGTGTGAGCACCTGTCCAGCCTTACCCAAGTGGTGAAGGACCTGCAAGCTGGCTACCTTCGGCAGGAGGACCAGATCTGGGAGCTCCCCCAGCACACCATCACGCCTGCACCCATAGAACCAGAGGTGCCCCTACCCAAACAGTTTTCGGGGGACCGTACGACATTTTGGGCTTTCCATACCTCCTGTGAACTTTTCTTTGCCTGGGACTGGTCATCTGCCTGCTCCCATTAGTCCCAGAGTTGTTCCAGAGGCTCGGTTCTGCCACCGTTTTCTCCAAATTAGACCTCCGCGGGGCCTATAATCTCATTCAGATCAGGGAAGGGGATGAATGGAAAATGGCCTTCCGGACCTGGTTCGGCCACTATGAGTACCTGGTCATGCCATCTGGACTCTGTAATGCACCAGCCACATTTCAGCACCTTGTCAATGACATCTTCCGGGACTTCCTTGATCTGTTTGTGGTGGTGTACTTAGACGACATCCTCAACTTCTCCCCTTCCCTGGAGGAGCACCGTAACCACATCAAGAGTGTACTAAGTCGCCTTTGTCCTAATTTTTACTGACTACAAGAACTTTGAGTATCTGCGCAAGGCAAAGAGACTCAAGCCCCGACAAGCTCGATGGGTTCTCTTTTTCTCCCGTTTCCAGCTCCACATCACCTACAGGCCTGGGTCTAAAAACGTGAAACCTGATGTCCTATCACGGATGTTTCTGGAACCAGGAGACTCTCCCCCACCTGATACAATCCTCCCTGCACAAAATTTCCTGTTGGTCCAGGAGGACCTCATATCCCAGATCAGGCGATCCATTGTTGGATCCTCTACCATACCGGATCCCAGGCTGACCCTCCAAGACGGGCTGTGGCGGTTCGGCACAAAGATTTTCGTCCCTGAGGAGCAGCGGCTAGCAGTCTTGGAACTGTGTCATGACCACAAACTAGCTGGACACTTTGGTGGTCGCAAGACTGCAGACTTGCTCTCTAGGTCGTTCTAGTGGCCATCTTCTGACAAGGACTGCAAGGAGTATGTGAAAGCCTGCCCTACTTGCGCTTGTAATAAAGTTGACAGAGCCAAGGCTTGGGGGCTTCTGAATCCACTTCCTGTCCCTGAACGCCCATGGTCACAGCTTTCCATGGACTTTATAGTGGAGTTTCCGCCTTCGGAAGGGTTCACAACCATCTTTGTGGTGGCTGACCGGCTTACCAAAATGGCCCATTTTATTCAGATGAAATGTACACCCTCAGCAAGCCAGACAGCGAAGGCTTTCATTAAGGAAGTAATCCGTCTCCATGGCCTACCTACCAACATTGTGTCGGACCGAGGGGTACAATTCACCTCCAGGGTCTGGAAAGCATTGTGTTCAGCATTAGGAATTGAACTGGCTTTTTCCTCCGCCTACCATCCTCAAACCAACGGAGAGGACAAACCAGACCCTGGAGCAGTATCTACACTGTTATTCATCATTTGCTCAGGACGATTGGGCCTCCCTGCTGCCGGTGGCCGAGTTTGCATATAATAACTCGGTGCACCTCGGCTACCACCCTGCCTTCCTGCCCAACGTGGAACCCGAAAGCTCAGTGCCTATTACAGATTTTCTGGAAAAGATGAACAAACTGCTCCAGGAGACCCTGGCTCGGACACAGGCGCTTAACAAACAAGCTTTTGACAGAGGAAGACAGGGGAACTGGACCTCCAGCCAGGCAATCAAGTCTGCCTTTCTACTAGGAACTTAAAGCTTGCATGCCCCTCTAAAAAATTGGGACCAAGATTCATGGGGCCCTTCTCACTCAAGAGGAAGGTCAATAGGGTGGCTTATGAGCTGAACCTCCCCTCTTCACTTCGGGTACACCCGGTATTCCACGTCACCTTGCTTAAGCCCGTAACAAGGGACCAGTTTCCTGGAAGAAACACAGCGCCACCTGAACCGGTTCTTGCGGAAGGAGAGGAGGAGTACGAAGTCGAGGCCATCCTTGACTGCAGAAGAAGAGGGGGCTTGATCCAGTACCTGGTCAAGTGGAGAGGGTACGGACCTGAGGAAAGTTCCTGGGAACCTGAAAAGCACATCCATGCCAAGGAACTTATCCGGTCTTTTTGGAGGTCCCATCCGGATCTGAAGGCCCGGCTGGGCATCCGGAGGCTGCCCCTTGGGGGGGCAATGTTAGAGAAGAA
>BLSH010040768.1:531254-561388 GCA_018402905.1 Glandirana rugosa
GCCTTGGTTCCGGAAATTTTAAGGTCGAGAATGATTTTCCAGGTCGTCAATTTTGGTTAGGGCAGAGTCTGATTGATCTGGTAAGTCCTGGATATGTGATGTGTTCTGGTTGGTTCTGGCTATTGTTTGGTCAGTTATATGTTCTATTGCGTCAATCCTTATTCCTAAGTTCTGCAGGTCGGCTTGAATAGTAGAAGTAATTTGGGAGGCAGTTTGAGCCAGCCCCTTGGAGAGCATTTTAGAGAAGGTCTCCATCAAAAATTAAAAGTCAGAGTGAAGTGCTGGGGAGTGGGAGCCCAGGGCTCCAGTCAGAACAGGGCTGGAGGCCTGCTCCCTTAATGCCTTAATGGTGTGGCTATCAGTTCATCTAGTGTCCTTTCCAGGAGGGAGACAGTAGAAGCAGGCGATAGTATCGGGGGGGGGGGGGTAATACGCTCAGCTGTTATAGACCCTGGTGAGGGATGGATTTGTGAGCCCCCATCTGCTCCGGCCTCCATGTCCTCACCCCTGTCTGTCATTTCCTGTAGTGCTCCGGGGGCCATGAGAGGAGATTTCGGGACATGATCATTAAAGCCAGGCTGGCGGGATAAATCCCTCCTGATTGCCCCTGGTTGCATGGGTGTCCTCCTCTGCTGCTCCTTTGATTTATGTGCCCCAGGAGGGCCCCGGGCGGGAGACTGGGTGCTGCTTTGTTTACCCCCGAGCAGTGGAGGGGAGCAGAAGGAGCGCGGGTCTTCAATAAGTAAAAACTGAGAGGTCTCACCCTGTCCGTGGAGATGTGTGAGATTCCGGCTGGTTTTTCAGCTGTGCTGTTGTGCCTTGACTAGCCGAAGCCGCAGCCTCGCCTGGCCGGCCGTGGCTGGATGGAGCACTATCCGATCTTCTCATGGACCGACACAGGGGACACCGGATGAGGGAGTTCTGAGCCCTGTCTGTCCGCTATTATAGATCGGGATGACCGGAGCGGGTCGGAGCTCTGGGATCAAGCCGCCATCTCGGGCGCTCCACACATGCGCACTCCTGGCTGGGCCATTCTAACACATGAATATGCTTTTATCTAAACCATTCTATTGTAGCTCTGGCTTTATGTTTAGAGTCATTGTCCTGCTGGAAGATGAACCTCCGCCCCAAGTCTCAAGTCTTTTGCAGACTCTAATAGGTTCTCTTCTAAAATTACCCCGTATTTGGCTCCATCCATCTTCCCATCAATTCTGACCAGCTTCCCTGTCCCTTCCGAAGAAAAGCATCCCCACAACATGATGGTGCCACCATGTTTCACAGTGGGGATCGTGTGTTCAGGGTGATTTGCAGTGTTTGTTTTTTTTGCCACACATAGCGTTTTGCCTTTTGCTTCTGACTAGAACATCTTCTTCCACATGTTTGCTGTGTCCCCCACATGGCTTCTCGCAACCTGCAAACGGGAAGTGTGGATCTCTGAAGCTCCTACAGAGATACCATTGGCCTCTTGGCTGCTTCTCTGAAGAATGCTCTCCTTGCCTGGCCTGTCAGTTTATGTGGACGGTCATGTCTTGGTGGGTTTGCAGTTGTGCCATACTCCTTCCATTTTCAGATGATGGATTGAACAGTGCTCCGCAAGATGTTCAAAGCTAGGGATATTTTTTTTATAACCTAACCATGTTTTAAACTTCTCCACAACTTTATCCTTTACCTGTCTGGTGTGTTCTTTGGGCTTCATGATGCAATTTGTTCAGTAAGGTTCTCTAACAAACCTCTGAGGACTTCACAGAACAGCTGTATTTATACTGAGATTACATTACACACAGGTGGACCCTATTTACTAATTAGGTGACATCTGAAGGCAATTGGTTTCACTAGATTTTAGTTAGGAGTAGCAGAGTAAAGGGGGCTGTGTTGGTCTATCACATACAATCCCAATAAAATACATTTACGCTTTTGGTTGTAATATGTCAAAATGCAGAAAATTTCAAGGGGTATGAATACTTTTTCAAGGCACTGTAAGTAGTATGTAAAGCAGAGTGCAGGAGTCAGGAGTAACGCAGAATGCAGGTCTTAGTAGTATGTAACACAGGGTGCAAGCTTGGGGGTGGAAGCTTGGGGGTGGAACTACGCCCCAGAAAAAATACAGTGTACCTTGCTAGCAGAGAGGAGAAAGATGGCGGAGTGTGCTTGTGTGTATCCAGCGCTGACCTGTTTGCCTGACCTGCAGGAGCAGACATTGGTGGACATAGGTGTCTGGTTGGAGCATTGCAGGGGTTTCTCCCTTCACCATGATCAAGGGGACGGAGCTTCTTTGGGGCGATTGCTGCATGTAGGGCGGCCCATTCTGGTGAACGGGCTGCCCTATGTCTGATGAGAGAAAATGCTTAAACACCTCCCCACCTCGCTAAAAAAATACATACACTATGCAATCTATGTTCACATCTCTTGCATAACGGGAACTCACATTCTCACATGCGTTTTTTTTTTTGTTTTGTTTTTTTAGCGAGGTGGGGAGGCGTTTGAGCATTTTCACTCATCACACATAGGGCAGCCAATCCACCTTAACCTCTTGCTTACTTGGCACTTAAACCCCCCTCCTGCCCAGACCAATTTTTGGCTTTAAGCACTGTCGCATTTTGAATGACAATTACGCGGTCATGCGACGTTGTACCCAAACATTTTTGTCATTTTTTTCCCACAAATAGAGCTTTCTTTTGGTGGTATTTGATCACCTCTGCGTTTTTTATTTTTGTGCTATAAACAAACAAAGAGCGACAATTTTGAGAAAAGAACAATATTTTTTACTTTTTGCTGTAATACAAATCCAAAAAAAATATATAAAGAAAAAAAATGATTCATTGGGTTTGGCCGATATATATTCTTCTACATATTTTTGGTAAAAAAAATAGCAATCGGTATATATTGATTGGTTTGCGCAAAAGTTATCGCGTCTACAAACTATGGGAATTGATTTATGACGTTTTTATTTATTTTATTTTTTTTACTAGTAATAGTGGCAATCTGCGATTTTTATCGGGACTTTGATATTGGGGCGGACATGTCGGACATTTTTGACACTTTTTTGGGACCAATGACATTTATACAGCGATTAGAAATTTAAATATCCACCAATTACTGTATAAATGTCATTGGCAGTGAAGGGGTTAACATTAAGGGGGCAGTGAAGGGATTAACTGTGTTGCCTCATTGTGTTCTAACTGTATGGGTGCTGGGCTGGCCGGGACATAACAGATCTCACTGATCCCGATCACAGGGATCAGTAGATCTGTTATGTCCCCCTTCACAGAACAGAGAACCGCTGTGTTTACATTGGCGGTTCCCCGTTCTGCAGCTCTGACAGGCAATCGCGGGGTCACAAGCGGACATTGAGCCCGCCCGACACGCAAGCTTTTTTTCAGTCTGACTTTGAAAAAGGTTCCTGTACTACTTTGGTCTGACTTTGGTCCTACTTCAGCCCATTGAATATCATTGAAGTAGGATCAAAGTTGGATCCTTGTTCTAACCATCCGACTTGTGACATCCGACTTGGTGATTACAGCAGCAGTAAAAGGAATTTATCTCACACTGGGATTATTTTGATTGGTCAAAGGACAAGTCACTACCTCAATGTAGGAGCAAAATCTTATCTTGTTCATTCAAGTCGGTTGGAAGTAGGACCAAAGTAGGACAGAAGTAGGACCGATGTTGGAGGGCAAAGTAGGATCAAAAGTCTGACCGTTTTTGTGTCGGATAGTGTGAACCCAGCCTAAGGCTCCACTCACATCTAGCATAGTGGGAGCAAACATTTTGTGGCTTGTTTTTCCTTTGACATGCATAGGGCAGCCCGTTGATCTCATATGGCTGCATTACATGTGGTTAACGGGACATTTTGGCGTTTTGTGGGTTGTGTGTTTTTTACTGTGCGTTTTACAGCATTTGCCCCTCATTTTTTCACATGGCAAAATTTGTGTTTGCTTCTGTGTTTGGTGTGCCGTTAACAATTATTGGCACTGAAAGCACAACTAGTAATTTTAGGTGTATAAACATGGCCATACACTATACAATCTAATTGTATATTAGTGAGAAGGGTGATCACTGATTGATTGCATTTCATTTAACCACTCCAGATCCGCGCTATTGCCATAGTACGGCTCCAGCGCGGATCTGGAATGCCGGGACGTCGTCCCCTGTGCACGCTCCTCGCATGCCCCCTAGTGGCAGCAGTGGCGCAAGCGTGCCCGTGGCTCGGGCGGACTCGATGTCCGCCCGAGACCCGCCGATCTCTTTTAGGAGCCTCAGAACGGGGAACCGCTGATGTAAACACGGCGGTTCCCCGTTCTGTGACAGGGGACATGACAGATCTACTGATCCCTGTCACTGGGATCAGTTAGATCTGTTATGTCCCGGCCAGCCCTGCCCCCCCCACAGTTAGAACACACCCAGGGAACATTTGTTAACCCCTTCACTGCCAATGACATTTACACAGTAATCATTGGACATTTAAATTTCTGATCGCTGTATAAATGTCATTGGTCCCAAAAATGTGTAAAAAATGTCCGTCATTTCTGCGGCAATATCGCAGTCCCGCTAAAAATCGCAGATCGCCGCCATTACTAGTAAAAAAAATAAAAAATAATAAAAACGCCATAAATCAATTCCCAGTTTGTAGATGCGATAACTTTTGCGCAAACCAATCAATATACGCCGATTGTGATTTTTTTTTACCAAAAATATGTAGAAGAATATATATCGGCCAAAACTGATGAATAATTTTTTTTTAATGGATTTGTACTTTAGCAAAAAGTAAAAAATATTGTTCTTTTTTGCAAAATTGTCGCTCATTTTTTGTTTATAGCGGCGATCAGAAATGACGCAGAGGTGATCAAATACCACCAAAAGAAAGCTCTATTTGTGGGAAAAAAAGGACACAAATTTTATTTGGGTACAACGTCGCATGACCGCGTAATTGTCATTCAAAATGTGACAGCGCTGAAAGCCAAAAATTGGTCTGGGCAGGGGGAGGGTTTAAGTGCCCAGTAAGGAAGGGATTAAAAAATGTGCACCTGGGAGTGGGTGGTAGGTAGGAAAGTCGATGATGCAGGATGTGTGCTAATGAGGTCAGCTGGTCAACTCCTTCCTGTGTCATTACCTATAGTCTGTGTGAAGGTAAGACTTTATGAATGGAAACATCTGGAAACATGGATGGAGGACAGTAAAGTAAGTGTCTGTAGATTTAATGGAAAGCGTTGATATTTTTGCAAAAAAAAGTACATGAATGCCATATTGGTACAAAGGGGAGCTGGAATTTAGAAGACAAAAAAAAGTGATCAAAGGTGAACTTACCCTTTAAGTTAACCTATATTTAAAAAAAAAAAAAGATTATACATGATGGCTGGGCTTCTGATGCTATCATCATCTTTTTTGGGCGCTCAATGGTGTTTTACAAAAAATGCCATTCACAGAACAGAAAAATAACTTTGCTGGAATACATTGATCATGAAAAGTGAAATATAAAAGTAATATTCCTATGCTTGCCTCATAGTGGTATTATCAAGTTCAGCTCCAGAGCATTTTTTTTCCTTTGTCCCATATCGTACATGTAAAAATCGTAATTTTTGGCAATAAAATTACCTAAACCCCCAGAACATTATATATTTTCTGAAAGCAGAGGCCCTGTAGAATAAAAAGGTGATAGTTGCAAATTTTTGTTTCATGTAATATTTGCACAAACGCTAATTTTACGGAAAAAAATAGTAACATTCATTTTAGTACAAAACCATACCATATAATACTAATTTTTGGTTAAAATATAAAAGATGAGGCAGCATTCAGTAAATAGATACCTAACTCTCCATATTTTAAAATTGCGTGCGTCTGCGCTATTGCCAAAAACGATGGTGCCCAAAAAAGACGCTTTAAAAGCTGTTACAGCTCATCAGTTACAGTTAACTAGGAGCTTTTGTGCTAGAATTATTGTTCTCACTCTGGCATTCGTGGTGATATGTCACATGTGTAGTGCGACCACGGTTTACATACACATACGGACCTTGGGCTTGCATTTGCGTTTGCGCAGGTGTGTGGGGCAACGGGGGTTTTGGTAATTTTTTTTTTCATTTTAATATATTTTGTCATTTTTTTTTTTTTTATGTTTTTCTTTTATTTTTTTTTACGTGATTGCTATCACAAGGGGTAATAAACCCCAATGTGATAGCATTGGGCAGATGACAGCTACTCTTTTTTGGAGACATTAGGGGGTCTAACAGACCCCAATGTTGCCCCTGCCCTTCACACAATCTAACGAAGCACAGATCAGTTTGGTTAGATGTGTCTCCTAACTGTACTGGCCAAGAAATGGTGCATATGAAACCGGAGGTGTCATCACTTCCGGTTTCATTGTTTGCATTTGAGATCGAAGTAAGAATTTGCCCCGGTCTCACTGCAGTCTCTCTCCCCCAGCCGGCGGTGGTGTTCCCGGGTGTCGGTAAGCATGGGACAGCCCAGGAAACACGGGAGGAGGGCGGGTCGCTGGCGGGAGGGGGCACCGCGCAGCCGGCTGTGTAAAAGTGGTCAGCAGCTATGGAGTTGCAAAACCCTCACAGGCTGATGGCTACTACTGCAGCAATCAGCTTGTAATCAAAGATTCACTCTTTGGACGTACATAGTATGCCCAAAGAGCTGAACTAGTTAAACCCCAAACCAAAAATGCAATATATTGCAGCTTACCAATCATTAGATGTAGTTGCTGCATTGTTTTTTTAGGCTCTTCCCCCTCTGTTTTCACCCAGTAATCTGCCCAGTAACACACCTCCTGTATTAGTGCCCTCACTCTGGATGAAGGAGCACAGGAGACACAGCAGGCAGCAGCATTGCCAGTCTGAAGAGTGTTAAATATATTAGCAGATTAAGATACACTAACAAATCAAAGCCAAACTCCAACTCACACTTTATAATCAATTATGGAGAACAGTTTTTCGGACAACAACGACCCTTATATGTCAACGTATACATGGGGATTGATTGGTTGACAATAAACTAGCAGATTTAGATGAACTTTTTTCCTTTGGTATAAATGTATAACGTGAATAAATAAAAGCAGATCATTGTAAGCACCCCTGTCAGTGTTAAATTGTTTGTCTCATTCCTGTAAACTGATACATCTGGAAGAGAGATTTTTCTTTTAAAAACAGACCTACTGAAAAAAAAGAAGAAAGAAAGCATAAAAATGAAAACAAAATGCATCCATCACATCTAACAATTGGTAAGCTGCAATATAAATGTTTGCTTTCGGGCTTAATACTGCTTTCAATGTAAAATGCAACAATGGAATTAGTATTATTAAAGCGGTAGTAAACTCTGCTTGGTCCCTTGTACTTATCGGTAAGCTTATAGTATAGCTCTCCTGCAGGTACAATGAATATCTTCTAAACATGTACTGCTTAGTAGATATTCTGCACCCGGTGACATCACTGGTGCATGCACACTGTGCTCTGGATTGAGGGCACACTGAATGTGCCCCCAATCCAAAGCATTGTGCCGTAATCATAATTCCCATGTGCAGGAGTGACATCATCGCAGCTCGGTCATTCAAACGTCCAGAGCCAGCGAACATGGGAGGCAGACCGGGTAAAGATGGAAGCCTTGGTAGCGCAGACAGCGCGCCGCAAGTGGGATCTATTTCACAGGTAAGTCTGTGGTAATGTGCTAGGAATAACATCCTCTCTAATGGCTGCAGATTTTGTAACCTTGGAGACCACTCACATTAGGTAATTCATTCTTCGATCTGATAAATCACAGTGTTGCCAACTGGTTGCCTATTATAGGGTCATTCCATAAGCAGGCACTAGATGTCGCTATTGTACATTTCATCATACAGGATCTAGCTTTGTGCTAAATCATTTTTATAGCATATTGACACTGTGTAAGGTTTTCTGTGTTTGCACACAGTTACAGCTGGGACAACCATTAATAGATTGTTGTAATGTCTTTATTTTAAATTCCAAATATACCATTTCACAAAGCAAGCATGCATATGTGTTTAGAAAATAGTTTATACATTTCATATAACACTACAGACAATCCAAGCATTATATCTATTTTAAATTCAGAAGACACAAATAAATATACAGTTATAACACTTATGGTGTTTGGTAACTTGTTCCCTTTTTAATTAATAATATGTGGGATGTACTGTTCACCTGTTGAGACCAAGTATTTTAAGTTGGATTAATATAAGGTGTTTCTCTAGCACAAACTATTTTTCTTTAGTTTGGGCTGGATTATAGAAGGTTTAGAACGTCTTCCAGTTATTTTTATTTTATTTGTGGCACCATTTGGGCATTTCCCTCAATGCTTATCCCAGTGTTGTTACCAGTGTATGAAGTGAGAGCAATCTTTTTAACAGTAACACATTCTCATTAAAGAAAAAAAAAAAATAGAGGGGGTTGTACAAGGCTATAACCTCACCTGTATGTACAAGGCTATAACCTCACCTGTATGTACAAGGCTATAACCTCACCTGTATGTACAAGGCTATAACCTCTGTTAACTATTTATTGTACTCTGTGTCCCAATTGAAGAGTTACCCTCCCTTTCTGTCATAGTGACAACATTGTCTTCTCTCTCTCTCTCTCTCGAGAGAGAGAGAGAGAGAGAGAGAGAATGCAAAGAGTTCTCTGATTGGGTGAGATTTTGAGGTGGGGTGCTGATATTACGCTCTCCATCTCATTCAATCAGGGAATGCTTGAAATTCATTCAGAAAATGCAAAGCATTCTCTGAATGGTGTCCGTGCTAAGCAGCCAACCTGTATTCACAATGCAGTAGGCCAGCCTCTCAACACTGGACCTGCAGGCAAGTGGAGATCACTGGAGTTGTGGTGTCTGCTTCCATATTTTCCAGCTTATGGCATTGGCATTGGCATTGGCCAGGTATGGTTTATACATAGTTACTTTGGTCCAAGATGGACCAAAGTAACTATGTTTAACCACTTGCCGACCGCCGACCGGCATCTGACGGCGACAAGGTGGCTCTCCTGCGCAAAACGCCGTCATATGATGGCGGCTGCCAGATCGCGCACTGTGAGCACGCGCCCGCCGCCGGCGCGCCCATGCGCTCACTGTGTCCGGGGAGGGCCAGGGAGCGGGTGCGGCGGAGTTGATCTCCGCCGGCTACCCGCGATGCCCCCCCCCCGGAGTGAAAGAACGGAGGTCCGTGTAAGTAAACACGGACCTCCGTTCTGTGAGGGGGGAAGGGCTGTGATCACAGCCTTCCTCTACATGGAAGCTGTGATCACTTCCCTTCCCCAGCTAGGGCAGCCCAAACACAGTAAGAACACGCCCAGGGAACCCAGTTAACCCTTAGAGCGCCCCCTGCAGGTTAACCCCTTCACTGCCAATGGCATTTACACAGTAATCAGTGCATTTTTATACCACTGATCGCTGTATAAATGCCAATGGTCCCAAAAAAGTGTCAAAATGTTCCTACATGTCCGCTGAAATATCGCAGTACCGCTAAAAATCGCAGATCGCCGCCATTACTAGTAAAAAATAAA
Organism: Glandirana rugosa; assembly: GCA_018402905.1. NCBI lineage: Eukaryota > Metazoa > Chordata > Amphibia > Anura > Ranidae > Glandirana > Glandirana rugosa. The sequence continues at coordinate 540,764 of BLSH010040768.1, forward strand.
AACCCTAGAAATGAATTCTCATCATCCGTAAACGTGGCAAACCAATCAATAAACGCCGATTGCGATTTTTTTTTATCACAAATATGAGGAAGAATATAAATTGGCCAAAACCGATGAAAAAAAATGTTTTTTTATATTTTTTTTTTTGGATTTGGATATTAGCAAAAAGTAAGAAATTTGGGTTTTTTTGCAAAATTGTCGCTCTTCTTTTGTTTATAGCGGCGATCAGAAATGACGCAGCGGTAATCAAATACCACCAAAAGAAAGCTCTATTTGTGGGGAAAAAAGGACGCAAATTTCGTTTGGGTACAACGCTGCGCGACCGCGCAATTTTCAGTTAAAGTGACGCAGTGCCGAATCGCAAAAAGGGCTCTGGTCAGGAAGGGGGCAAATCCTTCCGGGGCTGAAATGGTTAATTTTAGCCCAACATGCAGCAAATAGGTTAACATGAACCTATGGACAGCCAATGACATTTAAATATATGCAAATCCTTAACAGACAATTATTACACTTTAAAACAAGCCTGTCCTTACCTATGTAGCTGCAGGCACTGTGGAGCTAGTCATCTTCACAGCTGAAGCACTGATGTCATTTAATCCATTCTATTACCAGCTCAGCATAGTCTGATATTGTTGCATAGAACTGGACCTGTAGACATCTGTGGAGTTTATGACACTGTTGGAGAAGTTTGTAAACTAAGTTGTGTCGTCGATAAAAAAATGTGAAAATATTGGGGCATAGAGATCAGACAGGGGTCCAAAACTACTGTAGAATGCCATGGGAGAGGGCTATGGGTAGTGTTTAAGGAACCTCTATCTTATAAACAAACATGAAGAATACAGTCGTAAAACCTGTGCTGAGGGCTGCTTTCCAACACATCATGTGTTGCTGTTGCATCATTGGTCAGTGCATACAAAAAAAATCAATTTAGCTCAACGGTGAAAAAAAATGCCCTACATCCTTATAACCTTATAAGTTCACCCCTGGACCAGCTTTGTGTCATCTGTAAACACAGAAATTAGATTTTGCGATGCATTTGACATATAATACATTAATCCAGAAACTGAAATTGAATTTACTTTGTTTCACCAGACAGAAATTGAGGTAATATCTTCTACAGCAACACAGACTACAATTAAAAGGAGTAGGGGAAGGGCTAAACACTGTTTACTGTTCAGTTCCTTGTTGCATAGATTTCCTCACTTCCTGTCTGAGAAAACAATTGTCATGTCTGTCTAATTTGTGACAGATCCTTTTTTTATTTTTTTTCTTGTTGAAAAACTGTTGAAACTACATCTGTTTCTTTTACTATGCAAATCGTACCTCTTCTGTGTCTTATGTATGGACTTTGCTAATTTACTCTAAAAAACTGTATCGGTTGCATAAAAAACAAGTATCATTTTGCTTTAGGCCTCATTCACACAGGCACTGACACCCTTACTCCATGTTAATGCGGCTTGACCCTCCCGGTGCTGCTTGCAGGCATCAAATTCATGTCTAGAGAGAAACAGCAGCTGCACAGACAGCCACTCGTCCCAATTTGACAGTTGTGTAGGTGATTGGTCCTGGATACACACTGTCTTTGTTTGGGGCAGTTCACCCACACGGCTGTCAAATTGGGATGAGCGGCTTTTTCAGTGCAGCCTTTGTGTCAACTTAGACATGAATGGGTTGCCTGCATGCAGCACCTAATGGCCCAAGTAGCATAAACACATGGCCATTTTACGGACCACAGGTGTCATCGCCAATGTGAATGAGGCCTTAAAGTGGTTGTTAATCCACTGTGACATTTTATATAATCCTCTCTGTCTTGTTATCTTAGGTGCTTGTGTCTCTGTGTTTTATATAAAAAAAATTCTGTCTCACGTAAAAGGTCGCTCCTCTCCCCTCTTGATCTGACAGATAAGGGGGGAGGGGCTGAGATTCCCCCACTGATTTCAGTCGGGCGAGGGGAAGAGAGAACCGGCCGGTCCCGTGAGCACCGAGCGACGCTCTGAAATCAGGTATAGCCAGCATTTTTTTTATAAAACACAGAGACAGGAGCACCTAGGATACAAGACACAGAGGATTATATAAAACAATACATGTTATTTCAGCTGTGGCCAGTTTACAGGGGGGGGGGGGGCATAGCCAGGCAGGATCAGCCAAGTATTTCAGGTGATATGGGGGGCCAAATTACACAGCCCAAGCACTGTGCTATATAACATGCTTTATTTTATTATCTCTGTATTGTTTTACATGATAGCACAGGCTTTTTTGTTTTTTTATTTTTGGTTTTTGGTTTACCTGCTGCTTTCCACTCCATCGTGGACATTTTTGAATTCAGAGCTTCCTTCGTTTTTGAATCTGATGATATGTTTAATAATGTATCTATACCTAGGAATGATATGGAAGGCATCTTTTTAAGACTTAAGAACCTTCTTACCTCTGAATTACATCTTAAATATGATATTGCTTTTCTGGAAAGGTATATTGAAGAGAAAATTGTCCCAAGGAGCCTTGGGTGGGATTTTGCTCCCTATAAGGACGACCTAGATATCATTGAGTGATTTCAATTTTTTAACAAAACTGGGATATCTTTTTTAGAATTTTTGGTTTCTAAGAAAATTAGGAAACTATTAGTTATTGATGAGGAAATAGGGCAACTTAAAATGAAGCTTGAGCCTTTTAAGGGTCAGGATGAATATATTAGGAGATCGGACAGCCTTAGGAAACATATCGAGAAAGAACAACGGGAACAAAAACTTAAGAAAAAGTAAAAATATATTAGGGACACCAGTGATTATAAGAAAAATCTTGTGTTTAAATGGCAAATTAAAACCACTCCTGTTAGTGTTGATTCTAATCAAACTAATAATGGAGCTAATTCTATTCAGTCCCAAACCCCCTTCGTTCCTCCTGTTTGTTAACCTCAACATCCTGGACCCCCAAGGACCCAACCCTCAGTTGGTTGGGGAGGACTATGGAGAGGAAGGGGGAGGGGAAAACCTTCTGGATGTGGAAGAGGTGGGCAGAGTCGCCCCGCTGTTGAGAACAACATTGAGACCTATAATAGGTTTGAACTTCTCGGTGGCAATGCGGATGAATGGGGTAGTGATAGATTCATTACACAACATCCTTATGGCTATCCACCCTACAACCGGGGGAGGTGGTCATTATCACCACGCCCAGAACCCCCAATTGGGGAGGCAGGGATGCCGCCCCTTCCTTGGAACGTTCAAGTCTGTTTGCTGGATCATCCCCACGGGATTATCCGAATGGTGTTTTTTTCCCAGGGGAGGTCAACAAACCAAAAGGGGAATAGAACCAAGCGAGGCACCCGAGAGGGGAGGAGGAAGAAAAGATCTAAAAAGGAGGGATTAACAAACGATGGATTGTTCAATTTAAGCAAGGCAGTACTTACAGAGGATGAGAAGCATGTACTTAATCAGGGAATGAACTATGCCCCCCCACGCACGCTCAACAAGTTTAACACCTTTATTGACCTCCAGAAATATGTGCGGAAATTGAATATTCAGAGATATCTGATTTCCAACCCCTGTAGGAATATCATTGCCAATAATGATGGGATTAGACACTCATCGTTATCAAATGCCTCCCTGTTTAATCCCCCAGGCAATCTGGCACCCTCTCTGAGTGTCTTTAAGGACCTTGTCCTTAAGGATTTGAAAACCATTAAATGGAGTAAAATTGGGACCGATCCTAGATTAAAGGGAGGAATTGAATCCCTAAAACAACGTACGATATCCTGGTCCGCCCCGCTGACAAGGGGGGGGGGGGGGCGCTATCGTTATCCTAGATAAGGATGCTTATCTGACTGAAATGAATAGAATTTTAGCAGATACTGACACTTACTCAGTTTTACCCGGCAATCCCATCTCAAATTTCAAGAAGCATTTGCAAGCTATTGTATATTGAGGCCATAAGAATAACATTCTCACTAAAAAGGAGAAGAATTTCTTGGTACCTGTAGGTCCATGGGTACCAGTTATGAACTATCTGCCTAAAGTGCATAAAAACCCAGTACAACCTCCAGGCAGACTGATAATAAGTGGAATTGACTCCATTACATCACGGGCTGGTCGCTATATACATTCAACCCAGGTCATCAACCTGTTGGAAGGAATTGAGTGGAAGGAGGGCTACATCCTAGCCACCGCGGATGTGGCCTCTCTGTACACCATCATTTCATCCCAACATGGTAGGGGAGTGGTGGAGTATTATCTTGATAAGGATCCCTCTCTTCCTGCAGTACAAAAAAAATTCATTATAGAACTTTTAAACTTCTCTATGACCAACAATTACTTCTGGTTTCAGGGCCAGTATTACCTACAATGCCACGGAGTTGCCATGGGTGCTAAGTTTGCGCCAAGCGTGGCAAATCTGTTTATGGCTAAGTGGGATGAGGATGCCGTTGATGCCTCCAGAAGGCCTGAATTGGTCTTCTGGAGAAGGTACATCGACAATATCCTCCTCCTATGGGATGGTAGTGAACAGTCTCTCGATGATTTTATAGGCTGTCTCAACACAAACGATCGGGGCATCTCTTTTCAACACGAGATGAGTTATGACCTCGATATTAGAATACAAGATAACCGATTAGTCATCTCCACCCTTTTTAACCACTTGCCGACCGGCGTCTGACGCCGACAAAGTGGTCGGATATCGCAAACCGCCGTCATATGACGGCAGCTGCGAGATCCCGCATAGTGAGCGCGTTCTGCCAGAGGCGCGCTCGCACGCTCACTGTATTGCGGGGGGGGCAAGGAGCGGGTAGGGCGGACTCAATCGCCTCCGGCTACACGCGATGCCCCCCCCCCCGCTGTGAAAGAATGGAGGTCCATGTAAGTAAACACAGATCTCCATTCTCATAGCGGGGGAAGGGCTGTGATCACATGCTTCCTGTATATGGAAGCTGTGATCACTCCTCTCCCCCTGCCAGCCCAGCCCACATACAGTTAGAACACACCCAGGGAACACAGTTAACCCTCAGAGCGCCCCTCCACGTTAACTCCTTCACTGCCAATGGCATGTACACAGTAATCATTGCATTTTTATAGCACTGACAGCTGTATAAATGCCAATGGTCCCAAAAAAGTGTCAAAATGGTCCGACATGTCCGCTGCAATAACGCAGTAACGCTAAAAATCGCAGATCGCCGCCATTACTAGTAAAAAATATTTTAAAACCCCATAAATGAATTCTCATCATCTATAAACGCGGCATCTTTTGCTCAAACCAATCAATAAACGCAGATTGCAATTTTTTTTTACCAAAAATATGAGGAAGAATATAAATCGACCAAAACCGATGAAAAAAAATGTGTTGTTATATATTTTTTTTTTTGTATTTGTATTTTTGCAAAAAGTAAGAAATTTGGGTTTTTTTGCAAAATTGTCGCTCTTCTTTTGTTTATAGCGGTGATCAGAAATGACGCAAAAGGGATCAAATACCACCAAAAGAAAGCTCTGTTTGTGGGAATAAAAGGACGCAAATTTTGTTTTGGTACAACATCGCACGTCCGCGCAATTGTCAGTTAAGCCAACACCGTGGCGAATCGCAAAAAGTGCTCTGGTCCTAAAGTATGACATCCTCCCGGGGCTGAAGTGGTTAAGGATAATGATTGCAACCGTTATATTGTTACTAGCAGTTGCCATCATAGGTCTTGGTTGAAAGCAGTCCCCAAGGGACAGTTCCTTCATCTTAGAAGGAACTGTTCCTTTCGGGAAGACTATCTGAGAGATGCTTAGACATTGAAGAAATGTTTCTTGGAAAAGGGATATGACCCCTTGGCGCTTGATAGCATCATCTTGGAGGTGGACAACAGGGACAGAGCTGTCATGTTAGCTCCACCAGCTGAGAGATCTGTTGCATCCTCTGGGGATATATCTGCTAAATTTCCTTTTTTTTTATTCCACTCGACATTTTGCTGTAAAGAAATTGATTAAAAAGCATTGGAAGGTGCTCAAAAACAGTAGGGTGTTTGGCCCACTTTTACCGGCCAATCCAGCGGTGACCTATAGAGGGGCATCCCCACTTAGATTACAAATTGACCCTAACGTGGTTGATCCACCCAAAAAACTGTTTTTTTCATTATATGAAAGATTTTTACTCATGTAGAAAGTGTGCTGTCTGTCAAATCAATCAGCTAAAGGAAAGTAGATATACCACCTTTTGCTCTAATATCACCTCCAGGTCTTATGATGTTACATCTTTCATCACATGCTCTTCCAAGAATGTTGTCTACCTGCTGCTGTGGGCTCCAGTACGTGGGCCGCACTGTCCGCACGTTTGGGGGTCCGCATGAGGGAACATGTGGCCAACATAAGGAAGGGCTTTCCTAAACACAACTTATCCAGGCATTATGATTTATGCAATGCCAGGAATCCTGGAGGGACTTCTTTTATGCCCATCAATCAACTAACTCCTCTTTGGAGAGGTGGTCATAATCGCAGGTATATCTCGCAACTTGAGACCAAATGGATTTTTTGGTTACGTTCTTACCGTTCATTGGGCCTCAATATTGACTGGGATATTAACGCTTTCATTAATACCAGTTAATGTTTTTACTCTGTTAATTTTGTGTAACATTGTCATTTTTTGTAATACCTGTTTCCAACCACTAGATGGCGATCCCAGCATCTCGCCATATAAGATTTTTAGTCACATTTTTTACTCCCTATATTAACCTGCTTAAGGTTGATAGAAACAAATATAAGGGCCTGCACATGTATTTATATATTTTTTATTATGGGTCCTTTAGCTTTTTATATTAATTCATTTACTTCAGTGCAGTATCAGTTTTGCTGTACTGGCATTATTGGAACGCACTGGTGTCCACTTTCTATATCTTGACTTGTATTTCCTGTTTTTTGAGTCTTTGGACATGTGTCACTTCCGGTGCTCGGTTTTCTGAGCCTTTAGAACGCATGTGCGTCACTTCCGGTGCGCCCTCTCCCCTTATCAGATGTTTGGTGTGCACTGACATTTGTTTTACCTAGAAACATTCAACCCTGTGCATAATCACACGGGGGTTGCCTATGATGCTCTCCATTTGTTGATTGGATTGATACATAGGAAATTCTTATCTCCTATTTCCGCCCAATAGAGTATTTATTCAATGCCTTCTCGCACGTGACCACGCCCCTGATGACGTCATTTACCTGACAAAACTCAGAAGGAGGAGTCGGGTCACGTGACAAGGAATGCTGGAAGGTCGGCCATCTCTTTGGTTGGAAACTTGGTTGAAAACCTGGATGTTTATCCCATGTATACATGCTCGTTTTTAAGAGATGTTGTGTGCGTATATTGGATTGCTTTTAATAAATTTTTCAAGTCAGTGACGCTGCGCAATGAGATTCTTTCTCTTTTGCCCATTTTCTCTACTTTGAGACACATTCGCAAAGGAGTTTGGGACTGTGCTGGATCCATGTGTACCTTTACTGAAGGTGGAACGTTGCCATTTCTAGTGTGTTTGGCTGTTTTTGGTTAAACAGCCCTCGAGTTCTGGTAAGGGTCAGTGTGTTTCTCCCCCTCTCTTCTTGGTGCTAGATCCTATCTCCTTGTGCACATCTACCTATGTGTGAAGTGGCACTGATTGAACCGGATATTTATGACTACTACATGAACTGATATAGACTTTCTTAGTGTCGCATTTGGTTGTTTTGATGTATAACATACTTTAACCACTTCAGATCCGCGCTATAGCCGATTGACGGCTACAGCGTGCCCCTTTGCGCGCTCCCCGCATGCCCTTACAGCCACCGGCGGTGCGCTCTCGCGTCCACCGCACGCTGCCTTTGCGTGCCCGTGGGTCGGACTGACTCGATGTCCGCCTGTGACCCATGATCGCCTAATAGAGGGGCAGAACGGGGAACCGCCAATGTAGACACGGCGGTTCCCCTGTTCTGTCCGGGGACATGACAAAGATCTACTGATCCCTGTAATCTGTAAAAATCGCAGATCGCCGCCATTACCAGTAACAAAAAAAATAAAAATGCCATAAATCTATTCCCATAGTTTGTAGACTTAATAACTTTTGCACAACCTGATCAATATATGCTTATTGGGATTTTTTTGCCAAAAATATGTAGAAGAATATATATCAGCCTAAACTGAGGAATAAATTCTTTTTTTTTACATTTTTTTGGGCTATTTATTATAGCAAAAAGTAAAAAAATGGTTCCTTTATCAAAATTGTCACTCTTTGTTTATAGCGCAAAAAATAAAAACCGCAGAGATGATTAAATACCACCAAAAGAAAGCTCTATTTGTATGAAAAAGGATAAAAATCATATGGGTACAGTGTTGCATGACTGAGTAATTGTCATTCAAAGTGTGAGAGCACTGAAAGCTGAAAATTGGTCTGGGCAGGAGGAGGGTTTAAGTGCCCAGTAAGTAAGTGGTTAAAGGAACATTGAAAGTCCATGGACAAAAACAGTCACCTGATCTGGCCAACCTTAGCTAAAGATAAATTCTTTCTACATACATTCTTCAAAGCACTCATAACCACTTCATTTCTCAAACTATATATAAATGGATGCAACAGTGGAGAAAAAATGCTGTTAAAGATAGCTACAATCTTTCCAGAACTGGACGAGATTGACCCAGCAGGACGTACGTAAATAAATAAACAGCTTCCATAAGCAAATACCACAGCGATGAAGTGTGAGGAACAAGTAGAAAAAGTTTTGCTTCTTCCAGAAGATGATGGGATACTGAAGATGGAATACAGAATAAAGCAATAGGACAATATTGTGAGTATTAGAGAACTTAGGATAGCAAAGGAGGTAAAACTAAAGAACATCCTCTGAACTACTTGTGTATCAGAGCAGGATACATTTAGGAGGGTGGAACCATCGCAGAAGAAATGATCAATAAATTCACAATTGCTGCACCAATGTAGTTGGAACATGAGGATACATGCTGGGATGTATTCCAGAACCCCAGCTATCCATAGGAAAACAATGAGCTTCCAACAAAAACTATCTGTCATGATGTTGTTATACTGTAGAGGATGGCATATAGCAAGGTATCTGTCAATTGACAACACCCCCAAAGTGTAGAACTCAATACTGCCTACTGCTATGTAAATATATAATTGTAGAAGGCAACCATTACAAGTAAGGGCATTGTCTCCACTCACCAGGGTTGCCACAAGTTTGGGGGTTGTCGAAGAAACAAACAACATATCTGAGGTTGCCAAACTTCTTAGGAAGAAATACATAGGTGCCTGTAGATTCTGGTCTAAACTTATGATACTGATAGACAAAACATTTCCTAAAAGACAGATGATATAGGCAAAGATCAGAGCTATCCCTAAATGTATTTGTAATGTGGGAGCAAGTGTAAAGCCAGCAAGAATAAAATGAGTCTGGTTACAAGGAACCATCTTAGTATATAAATGTCATCTCATAGATTAAAATAAAAAGCCATAGAAAGGATATATAGACAAAAAGCATGAGCCTAATAGCTCAACCAGACATAAGGCAACAAGAAAGCAAGGAAAATCAGTTATTACAGATGCTGAATATTGTCATCCATCAACAGTGATATGTAATAGAGATGTAATATATATATAAACCTCTGCAGACAGCCAAGAGTCAAATATCCATTAATAAGAAAACAGATTTACATTTAGAGTCACTATCATCTTTGCTGGGTTTCCCTCCGAGACACTCAACATCACAGGTGGCTGATCCCACAAGGAATTCTAACTAAGAAATTAAACACTTCTTCAAACTTTTACTTACTTACTGAAAAGCTTACTCATTTAGGGTTGATTTGAAATGAAGCCAATTAACTTACCATAATGTTTTTACTACAGCTGAACTCCAGGCAGATTAAAAAAAAAAATGAAGTTGGGTATTCATGAAAAAAATCATTAAATGCATTGTCAGGTGCAAGTACTAGTACTAGATGTCTTAACCACTTCAACCCCGGTAGGATTTCCAGCTTTAGGACCGGAGCCCTTTTTACGATTCGGCACTGCGTCGCTTTAACTGAAAATTGCGCGGTCGTGTGACGTTGTACCCAAACAAAATTTGCGTCCTTTTTTTCCCACAAATAGAGCTTTCTTTTGGTGGTATTTGATCACCGCTGCGTCATTTCTGATCGCCGCTATAAACAAAAGAATAGCGACAATTTTGCAAAAAAACACAAATTTCTTACTTTTTGCTAAAATACAAATCCAAAAAAAAAAATATAAAAAAACATTTTTTTTCATCGGTTTTGGCCGATTTATATTCTTCCTCATATTTGTGATAAAAAAAATCGCAATCGGCGTTTATTGATTGGTTTGTGCAAAAGTGGTCGCGTTTACGGATGATGAGAATTCATTTTTGGGGTTTTTAATTTTTTTTTATCTTTTACTATTAATGGCGGCGATCTGCGATTTTTAGCGGTACTGCGATATTTCAGTGGACATGTCGGACCATTTTGACACTTTTTTGGGACCATTGGCATTTATACAGCGATCAGTGCTATAAAAATGCACTGATTACTGTGTAAATGCCATTGGCAGTGAAGGGGTTAACCTGCAGGGGGCGCTCTAAGGGTTAACTATGTTCCCTGGGCGTGTTCTAACTGTGGAGGGACTGCCCTAGCTGGGGAAGGGAAGTGGTCACAGCCTCCATGTACAGGAAGGCTGTGATCACAGCCCTTCCCCCTTCACAGAACGGAGGTCCGTGTTTACATACACGGGCCTCCGTTCTTTCACTCAGGGGGGGCCATCCCCTCCCCGAACACAGTGAGCGCGCGGGCGCGCCTCCGGCGGCGCGCGCGCTCACTGTGCGCGATCTGGCGGCCGCCGTCATATGACGGCGATTCGCCTTACAGAGCCACTTTGCCGCCGTCAAATGCCGATCGGCGGTCGGCAAGTGGTTAAACAACATCATATCCTGGCCAATTAAGGCTGCACTCCAGGAAAACTGCTAAAAGCACATATTAAATGCATTTAATGGAATGAAAGGGTTTGTATTTCTGTGCATCCAGTTTTAAGATTTAGGCTGGATTCACACTACTCCGGTGTGAATTCCAGCTCCGTTCGCCCTGCAAAGAGAAACAGCTGCTGTTCAGCAGTTCCTCTCCGTTCTAGCAGGGTATCGGCTGACCTGGAAGGGGGAGAGGTATAGTGAGGAGGGGGAGAGATCCCTGTTCACAACGGAGCACATCTGCGAATCATATGCGTTCCCATTGAACAGAATGTGCCTGGAATTCTCACCACACTGCTTAGAAAACGCACACGGTTTCTGTGCTATGCAGAGTGTGAACGCATTTCACATATGTGAACCAGACCCATTGAAAGCAATATGTTTTCAAATGGTCTGCGAATTGGATTCAGTGTAAGCCGCATCCAATTCGCATAGGTGGGAACCCAGCCTCCCTCAACTCTGTAACACAACTTAGCCATGTCTAACATAATAGGAGACCTGATTTTTCTCTGCTGCAGGTAAAGTGTTTGTAAACCTCAGATATGAAAAATAAACAAAGCACATCCCACTATAGTGTGTACTAGCCTGAATCCTCCTCCACTCTGATCTCTCCTCTCTCTGGAATCTACAGGAGTCACTTATGACAGTTTTTCCTGACACCTCAGCCTCCAAACTTCTAAGCTAATAAAGCATGGGGATGACTACATTATGAATACATTGTAAAGGCACTGTACGGACTTGCCTGGAGTTCAGCTTAAAGTAAAAACAATAGTAGATTCTAATCATATTAGAATTTACACAATTTAAAACTCTGGGATGAATTTATAGTAACACCGCAGAGGGAATATAAATGTATACAGAAATTAAACACACTACACAGTAGCATTAATAAGAACAAAAGCTTCATGTGTCAATATGAGTAAAGTTAGTAGGGTTGAAATGTAAGTGCCACACCGCTGCTAAGAGGTCCAGATACAACTTTATTCCATTAAAGGTCAAGGGTATAATTCAAGAAATTTCCAAAGTGTTTCAGGGTTGTTCCAGTGCGAGTTGAAAGCACAGGCCTAATCAGCAGCCCGTTTGGCCAAACTTCAACTCTTCTTACATTATACTACAAGCCAAGAAGACTGTAGAGATATTCTGGGGTGTAGAATACGCCTGTCCAGGAACAAGATCATTTACACCAACATTAATACCTTAAAGGGGTTGTAAAGGCAGAAGGTTTATTTATCTTAATGCATTCTGTGCATTAAGATAAAAAACCCTCTGTGTGTAGCAGCCCCCCACCCAGCACACCCTAATTACTTACCTGAGCCCCTCTCCAGCGATGTCCACTATCCCCTCATCCACCCAGGACACTCCTCCTGATTGGCTGAGACACAGCAGCAGTGCCATTGGCTCCCACAGCTGTCAATCAAAGTCCGTCAGGTAATCAGGAGAGAGAGGGGACAGGGCCTTGGTCGAGACTCCGTGTCTGAATGGATACACAGAGCTCTGACTCGGCTCGGGTGCCCCCTGTAGCAAGCTGCTGTCCGAGGGGGCACTCGAAGGAGGGAGGGGCCAAGAGAGCAGAAGAGAGACCCGAGAAGAGGAGGAACCAGACTGCTCTTTACAAAACTACTACACAGAGGAGGTAAGTATGACATGTTTATTATTTTTTTTTTTTAAAAGCGAGCCTTTACAATCACTTTAAGATAACAATAGCAGTAGAATAAACCTATGGGTCCAGTGCTATCTTTCCACTTTCCTCAACCATTATGAATATAGTTGGGCATACACTAAACTAAGCAGGGACTGGACGAATTTTGACCAGTGTGTAGCTGTTCCTGCTCAACAGAAGTTAATCGTTTAAATGATCAGTGTATTCTGACAATGGTGGGCCTGCTGTCAGAATACAGTGTCCTAGCAGGGGGTATTTCTTCATCCACCTCACTTGTGTGGATGGAATAATCTTATGCAGCACCCTCTACTTAGGTAGGTGCTAGAATAGGATTTTTGTACAGGATAGGTAAATTTAGGCAGGCCTGGCTGGCAGCCAGGCCTGTTTGTTTTAGTTCATGTGGGCTGGGAGTGGCTCAGAATAGCAGCTGGTGACTCACAGGTAGCATCATTAAGACCTCCCTCTGCTTTCCAAATGTTAGAGAATGGACATGTTTGCCAGTGAATTCTGGCTGTTTCCACGGTGGTGCGCACGGAACGGCGCTATTTAAGCCCAGAGACTTCAGCAACAAGTGCTGCTCGTTCTACAGCGTTCCTGACCTGTAAGCCTCAGCTCCTGCTACCTGTTCCTGTGTTTGCTCTGCCTCCTGTTGACCCGACTTGTCCTGACCTGCTGTTCTGCTACCTGCATGACCCCGGCTATCCACGACCATCCGATTGTCTGCTCCCTTGTACCTCTGCTGCCCGCCCGTTAACGAACCTTGCTTGGACTCTGACTACCCATTTGCCTGATCCTCTTCTGCCTGCCTGTTGCCGACCCAGCCTGTACGACCATCCTGCTATCTGCACGTCTTCTGGAGCCTCACTACATCATCGGTGACCCTCCAGCCCTCATGCCATCCCGCACTCTTGGGCCTCTGTCTACTCTACCAGGGGTCCTCGAATCGGGTGCGCAAGAGCGGTTGTTCCCTGCACAAGACAGACTCCACCACCAGGTACGTGACAGAAACGAGCAGCCATGACTGAGTCTGCACAGGGAACCCCCTCCGCCATGGACGACTTGTGCGCACATCTTGCAGGCCTCCCTCAAGCCGTCAAGAATCTTCAAGAGGGATACACCCGATTAGAAGAGCGGGTACAGGAACTGTCCACTGCCCCGGCATCTGGTGCTCCTGCAGCCCGCACCTTTGTGGCCCTGCCTTCGGAACCTAAGGTCCCGCTGCCGGACAAGTTCTCCAGGGACCGGCGCAAGTTCTGGGTCTTCCGGAGTGCGTGCAATCTATACCTGGGACTGCAGCAACACACGTTTTCTCTGGAGAGCACCAAAGTCGGATTCATTATTTCCCTCTTGCAAGGTGAACCTCAGGCATGGGCTCTCAGACTTTGGGAGCAAAATGCCCCTTAAGTTGCTACTGATGCAACCTTCCTCCAGGCCATGGCGCAGCTGTACGAAGACCCCCACTTCGTGGAGGACTATGCCGCTGAATTTCGGCGCTGGAGCTCGGACACAGCCTGGGGCAGCATGGCTCTCCTGTTTCAGTTCCGCATGGGACTTTCGGAACCCCTGAAGGATGAGCTGGCGCGAATGGGGATCCCTAAAACCTTGGAGGAGCTGATCACCTTGGCCATCTCCATCGATCGGCGCCTCAGAGAGCGCCGCGCCGAAAAGTCTTCTGGGCAGTTATGCCCTACCTGGATGCTTCCTCGGGTTCCCAGCTACCCGACACAGCCTCCCTTTCACCCGACATCATCCTCCTCCTCTCCGCAGGACGTCTCCGAACCCATGCAGATTGGACTGCTTGGGCCTTCGCTCAGCTCCGAGGAAAGACAACGCCGGTTCCAGCTGAACCTTTGCCTTTACTGCGGAGAGCCCGGCCACATGGTCAGGACATGTCCCGCAAAGCGCGGTAAGTGCTTGACCACCGTCTCCAGTAACCTGACTATGTCTCCTGCTCATCTCACCATCTTCCTGTCTTTACAGCTTCCCGGAGGGACTATCACGGTGCCAGCAATCCTTGACTCTGGGGCGTGCAGTTGTTTTATCGACTTGGATTTCGCTACACAACACCACATTCCCCTGCAACCCAAGGCACATAAACTGGTGATCCGCTTGGCCGACGGGTCACCCATCAAATCCGGGACTGTTACGCATGAGACAGCCCCTCTTCTCTCCTGCACCCTGGATGGTCACCAGGAACGTCTGCGGCTTGATGCCATTGCATCTCCTCTCTGCCCCATCATCCTGGGATTACCTTGGTTCCAGGCACATAACCCCAGCATTGACTGGACCACCGTAGTTGTTCACTTCCAGTCACTCTATTGCCGTCATAACTACCTGAGTCCCAGAGATGGAACTGTTCCCTCACTCCTCAGTCTGGAGTCCGACACTGAACCTGACATTCGGACCCTCCTCCCTCAGGCTGATCATTCGTTCCTGGATGTTTTTAGTAAGAAGGGGGCTGACAAACTCCTGTCGCATAGGCCCTACGATTTCCCTATCAACCTGCTGCCCGGGGCTGAAGTGCCTTTCGGGAGGATTTACCCTCTCTCCGAGCCTGAACTAGCGGCCCTCAAATTGTACCTGGACAAAAATATCAAGAAGGGGTTTATCAGGCCATCCACGTCTCCGGCCGGAGCCGGTATCTTCTTTGTAGAGAAGAAAGGTCACTCGCTCCGGCCATGCATAGACTACAGGGAGCTTAACCGGGTAACTATTAAAAGTCGGTACCCGCTACCCTTGGTCCCGGAACTTTTCCAGCGGCTGGGGTTGGCAACCATCTTCGCAAAGCTTGACCTACGTGGGGCATACAACCTCATCCGTATTAGAGAAGGAGACGAGTGGAAGACCGCTTTTCGCACTCGTTTTGGGCATTACGAATATTTGGTGATGCCCTTCGGCCTTTGTAATGCCCCAGCAACGTTCCAGCACTTCGTCAATGATGTGTTCCGAGACTTCCTAGACCTCTTCGTGATTATATATCTTGATGACATCCTGGTCTTCTCTGCTTCCCTGGAGGAACATCACAAGCACGTCACCAAGGTTCTGGGGCGACTCCGGCAGCATGGCTTGTATGCCAAAGTGGAAAAGTGCTCTTTTGAACAGCCTAGCATGCATTTGCTAGGATTGATCATCTCCACAACAGGCATTCACATGGATCCCCAAAAGGTCTCCACTATTTTGGAATGGCCCGCACCAACAGACCAAAAAGGGGTTCAGAGATTTGTGGGCTTCGCAAACTTTTACAGGTAGTTCATAAAGGGATTTTCTGCCATTGTGGAGCCTATCACGTGCTTGACCAAGCAGAACACCCGATACCGGTGGTCCCCCGAGGCTCAAGACGCCTTTCAGAAACTCAAGACACTTTTTACTTCGGCTCCCATTCTGAAACACCAGGACCCAGCCTTGCCATACGTCCTTGAGGTGGACGCATCGGAAACCGCCGTAGGGGCTATCCTGTCCCAGCGCCAGGGTGTCAAGGCCCTGCTTCACTCAGTAGCCTTCTTCTCCAGAAAACTAACCGCACGGGAGCGGAATTATGATGTGGGAGATAGAGAGCTACTGGCCATCAAATCGGCTCTAGAGGAATGGCGGTACTTGCTGGAAGGGGCTTCTCATCCTGTCCTCATCTTCACGGATCATAAGAACCTGGAGTACCTCCGAACAGCAAAGAGGCTAAGACCCCGGCAAGCCCCGCTGGGCACTGTTCTTCTCCAGGTTCCACTTTCACTTAACATACCGCCCAGGGTCGAAAAAATAGCAAGCCCGTTGCCCTGTCCCGGATGTTCTCAGAGCCAGGAAATACTGCCCCACCTGACACCATACTCCCGGCACAGAATTTCCTTCTGTCCGATGAGGACTTTCTTTCCCAACTCCGTCGGGTCCTGGCTGGTTCCACTGCCGACAGAGACCCCCGACTGACTATCAGAGATGGCCTATGGTGGCTACGGTGAAAAATGTTTATCCCAGCAAGTTTACGCCTCAGGATCTTGGGTCGGTGCCATGACCATAAACTGGCCAGACACTTTGGTGCTCGAAAGACCGCGTAGCTCATCTCTCGGTCATTCTGGTGGCCCAACATCACCAAGGACTGCAGGAAGTACGTTGGGGCCTGTCCTGTCTGTGCCAGGAATAAGACGGACAAGGCTAAAGCCTGGGGGGTCTTAAACCCTCTCCCCATACCTGAGCGCCCGTGGTCGCAACTGGTAATGGATTTTATTGTGGAGCTTCCCCCGTCCGAAGGCTTTACGACCATCTTCGTCATAGTGGACCGAATGACGAAGATGGCACACTTCACCCCCATGAAGGGGACCCCCTCAGCAGCCGAAACGGCCAACACGTTTATAAAAGAAGTCGTCCGACTTCATGGAGTGTCCGGCAATATTGTGTCTGATCCAGTTTACGTCCAAGTTTTGGAGATCCCTATGTTCTGGCTTAGAGATTGAGCTCGCATTTTCGTCCGCCTACCACCCACAGACAAATGGCCAGACGGAAAGGACGAATCAGACCCTGGAGCAATATTTGCGCTGCTTTGCTTCTTTTTCTCAGGACGATTGTTTTGCACTGCTGCCGGTGGCGGAATTTGCCTATAACAACACCATTCACTCGGCCACCCAGCAGTCCCCATTCTGGGTCAACTATGGTTTCCACCCTACATTCCTGCCCGACCTGAGCCCGGAAAGTTCCGTCCCAGCAGCGCAAGATATTACCAGTTTCCTCCAATCCAACTGCAAGATTCTACAGGAGACACTATCGAGATCTCGGGAGTCCAACAAGGAGGCTTATGATAAGAGGAGGCGGGGGGAGCTGGAGCTCCAACCGGGCAACCGTGTCTGGCTTTCCACCAGGAATCTGAAGCTGGCCTGCCTGTCAAAAAAGTTGGGACCCAGATTTCTGGGGCCCTTCCCAGTTAAGAGGAGGATAAACAGGGTGGCATTTGAATTGGACCTCCCGTCATCCCTGCGGATCCACCCGGTTTTTCATGTATCCCTACTGAAACCCATGGTCCTCGACTCCTTCTCGGGTCGGAAGGTAGGCCCACCAGAGCCAATCTTGATCAACGGAGAGGAGGAGTTCGAGGTGGAAGCCATCTTAAACAGCGGCCAGAGAGCTGGGGGGACCCAGTACCTAATCAAATGGAAGGGATTTGGTCCAGAGGAGAACTCCTGGGAACCTGAGGAGAACATCCATGCCCCCGGACTGATGCAGGCCTTCAAAAGAAATCGCCAGGGTGATGACACCCGGTAAGGCATCCGGAGGCTGCCCCTTGGGAGGGGCAATGTTAGAGAATGGACATGTTTGCCAGTGAATTCCGGCTGTTTCCGCGGTGGTGCGCACGCCTGTGCGCGTTCGCGCGCCTGTGCGCGTGCACGCACCGGAAACGGCGCCAAGCGGTGCTATTTAAGCCCAGAGACTTCAGCAACAAGTGCTGCTCGTTCTACAGCATTCCTGGCCTGTAAGCCTCAGCTCCTGCTACCTGTTCCTGTGTTTGCTCTGCCTCCTGTTGACCCGGCTTGTCCTGACCTGCTGTTCTGCTACCTGCACCGACCCCGGCTATCCACGACCATCCGATTGTCTGCTTCCTTGTACCTCTGCTGCCCGCCCGTTAACGAACCTTGCTTGGACTCTGACTACCCATTTGCCTGATCCTCTTGTACCTTCCTGCCTGCCTGTTGCCGACCCAGCCTGTACGACCATCCTGCTATCTGCACGTCTTCTGGAGCCTCACTACATCATCGGTGACCCTCCAGCCCTCGTGCCATCCCGCACTCTTGGGCCTCTGTCTACTCTACCAGGGGTCCTCAAATTGGGTGCGCAAGAGCGGTTGTTCCCTACACAAGACAGACTCCACCACCAGGTACGTGACACCAGAGGCCTCTGATCCCCATAGGACAACCCACTAAATGAATAAAAGGAGGGCCTCCCTATACCACTACGTTCCTTTTTTGTCCTCGCTCCAGAGACAACACCACTATGATTCTACAATGAAGTGATAAGTATTGAAGATTCCTACCTCTCCCACCTTGCCTCGCAGGTGGAGGGCTGACAGAGGTAAACCCTCTCCTGTATGAGCACCCTGGTGCCCAGGCAAGTCCATGCATCCTATGGTGTGTTAGATCTGTTATTAGCAGGGGGCATGGCATGTTCTGCTCTCTCTGTACAGGCTGATTTTACCTTTTTTTGTCTGTAATGCATCTTCCTTTGTTCAGGGATGTTTCTCTAGATTGTTCAGATCCCAATATGGCAGCTAGGATGTCTGAGTTCCACAGCAGCTTGCGGTGGAATGTGGGCACCTGGCTGGCTGCATGTTGGCTATTGGGGTGGGGGACTGGCCTTGCACTGTGCAGTCTTGTTCGGCTTTCCTTAGGTTACCAAAACCATATAGTGTGAGATCAAACATAACCCATGTAATTTGTGTGCAATCAGGCACACCCTTGCACTGCATGGTTGAAGGTGGATCTGGGAGAGGTTGGAGAGATGTGTAGTGTATGGCCAGCCTCACACTACTTTTTTTAAAAAAAAAAATATGTACTAGCTATAGGCAAACTTTGCTGAATATTATTGTGATCCTGCCATTTTTCTGTCTTGAACAAACTTTTTTATACTTGTTCTGCTTCTGGCATAGTTGATTTTCTTTCATTAAGCACCTGGTACTAATGTCAGGTCTAAGAACCTACTGTGTCAGCTGTGGTTAACCCCTTAGAGGATTATTGCCAAACCAGCTAATTCCAATTGCATAAAAACTTTGTTTTGAAATGCTTTATCAAGCCGCAGGGCTCTCATTTGAAGTAGTTGCGTAACTTTTGATATATTTGTGGAATGACTCTTGCTTAGTATCCTGTTTATCAGATTAAGTGAGGTCAAGAGGTCCTTTGCAGTAAGACTATGTATGGTTACCTTGTCTTTCTGCCAGCTTGCTAAAAGCCATTTGCTTATGTTGCTAAGCCATGAGCATCAACTCTTCCTGGTAGCCAGGCCTTGCTAAGGAGGTAAGGGGCACCGTTCAAGTAGTTTTTCTTTCAGGTTTATGAGAAATGAACTATGGTCTTTTTTCCATTTAGAGCGGTTCACACTGCCGCAACTTGTCAGGCAACTTGAGTTGCTTGACAGGTCGCCTCCATGCAGTGCAATGGAACCGTTCTAATAGGAGTGACTCAGGTCGCTCCGACTTGGAAAAAGGTTCCTGTACGACATGCATTGACTTCTATTACAGGGGTCGTTTGCAGGCCCCGCTGAGGTTGCCCCCGCAAATCGGATCGCTGTAGTGTGAACCAGTTCTTAGTCCCTCCAGTTGACAGGCATCAAGCACGGCCTTAAGCTGGTCCTGTGCCACTCATGCCTTGGCAGGCAAAGCACTGTATGTTTCTTGACGACACCTATATATCTTGGGCTACATTTCCGCTGGTGTGATTCCAAAGTTGCATCAAAGGGGTGCAGGCACCTTTTCAAAGTCGCAGATTGTGAAGTGCTGTCACATTTGTTTTAGCACATGGTTTATACACTCTAGAGGCGTGTTTCCAATCGCTCTGTGAAGGGGTTACCTGTTCCGACATTGGACAGTCTCCAAGCCTTTTTTCCAGGCAAACCAATCCTATTCAGCTGCTTACTAATAGCGATTAAGGATAAACATGACTGCAAGAATACTGCTTTGTTCAAGCAACCAAGGATAAAGATGATGGCAGCTAACAGGTTGTGACGTCCATTAAGCCTGTGGTCAATACACTCTAAGGAATGTGTCCACTGGCCCAATGAGGGGTTGCCTATTCTGGCAATATGCAGTCTCGGGGGCTTCCCAGGCAAACGATCAGCTTCAATCTCCTCAAAGAGAAGATGCAAATGAACGTGACTATGAATCCTGCTGCTTTAAGCAGTTAAGGACAAAGATATCAACACCGAATAGGTTGTCACATGCATTAAACATGTGAACAATACACGCTAACAAAGTGGTTTCCACTCACACTGTGGGCAAATCAACTCTTTTTAGACTCTTCCAAGAGAAGATGCAGAT
Organism: Glandirana rugosa; assembly: GCA_018402905.1. Classification (NCBI taxonomy): domain Eukaryota; kingdom Metazoa; phylum Chordata; class Amphibia; order Anura; family Ranidae; genus Glandirana; species Glandirana rugosa. The sequence continues at coordinate 561,360 of BLSH010040768.1, forward strand.
GGAATAGAACTGTGTGAATCTTGTTGGTT
>BLSH010040768.1:561398-577319 GCA_018402905.1 Glandirana rugosa
GCAAACCAATCCTATTCAGCTGCTTACTAATAGCGATTAAGGATAAACATGACTGCAAGAATACTGCTTTGTTCAAGCAACCAAGGATAAAGATGATGGCAGCTAACAGGTTGTGACGTCCATTAAGCCTGTGGTCAATACACTCTAAGGAATGTGTCCACTGGCCCAATGAGGGGTTGCCTATTCTGGCAATATGCAGTCTCGGGGGCTTCCCAGGCAAACGATCAGCTTCAATCTCCTCAAAGAGAAGATGCAAATGAACGTGACTATGAATCCTGCTGCTTTAAGCAGTTAAGGACAAAGATATCAACACCGAATAGGTTGTCACATGCATTAAACATGTGAACAATACACGCTAACAAAGTGGTTTCCACTCACACTGTGGGCAAATCAACTCTTTTTAGACTCTTCCAAGAGAAGATGCAGATGGAATAGAACTGTGTGAATCTTGTTGGTTGAAGCAAGCATAGACCAGATGAAGACACCTAACAGGTTGTCACATTCAGTAAACATGTAAATACAGTCTAAAGGAGTTATTCCCAATACACCCAGGAAGGGACCGGGTCCAGGAAATTGGCACATGTCTCCTACCTAGCCTGAATAAACTTTGGGCTGTCCATCCTGTTCCACTGGGATGTGGTCCCTGTGCTCACATGCTAAATGCATGATCTATCAGGGAGCCCCTCTGCTGGTCTCTGGGGCAGCATATGAGTGTAAATCACTCGCAATGTGGAAGCAGTGCAATATCATGGCTGGAGTGGACATTTTCCTTATTACTGGTTCACTGAGCTTCTGTATGGAGTATGCACTGCACTGCTGCTTAACAGTCATTGAACAAGCTCAATGTTTCTGCCTTCTTTTTCTGCAGGAAAGCAAATGCCAACCCCGAATAAAGACCAGCACTACTAAATAAGGTAGGGGACTGTACCCATCTGCTTCCCAGGAAAGGCAGCCCTCTTCAGGCTCTGCCAAGATGTGCGTGAACATGACTTTATGAATCCTGCTTTGCTCAGACAGTCGGGGATTAAGATGATAGACACAATTGTCACAATTCATTAAGCATGAGATCAAGACACTCTAAAAGAGCTGTTTGGACTTGCCTTGTGCAAGGGTCATCTATTCTGGCAAGGTCCAGTTTTCCTTCGGAAGCCAGTAACTGGACTCTAGATTTCTCAGGTCGACCAACCTTCAGACTCTTCCAAAGAAGAATATATGTAGGAGGATGACCTATGTCTGCTTTTTCATTTATCCTTTCTAAGGCTGATGAGATTCATTTTAGATGGAAAGCAGTGGAAATAATTTAGAGGGCTTCTGAATCAGCAGACGAGGGCCCTGGAGATGCTATAGAGCTTTAGTTAGTTGCTCATCTTCAGCAAGAGCCAGCTAGTTCCCTCACAGAGGTTGTTTCTGGGTGTATCAAATGACAGTGGGGAAAGTATTCCTTCCACAGAAGAAGATGGTCCATGCTCTGAAGACAAGCCATTTGATATCAGAAAGGCATTGTATGAGGGTATTGATGAATGCAGCAGTCCCTCAGTGGCCTGGGCGCGATGGCATCTCAAACACTTTAAGCTTGCTTTACTCCAGCAGTGGGTCAAGCTCACTGTCAGAACCAGTTCGCTCAAGGAAGATTGAAGGGAACAATTCATCATTCTAGAGTTGATGACGGCACTGGAGACATCTTTCCAGCACTATTTCAAGACCATTGTGAGAATTCAGACAGTAGCACGTGTCGAATCAGGGAGGAAAGCAGCCTTGGGCAGATTGCGGCACTCATCTTTTGGTTGCCGGAGTGCAATCTGTTGTCCCTGTCAGTCTCTTACCTTCCCAGGGTGGAGAATATGTGAGCAGACACTATTTGAGCACACACTTTCTGGATCTAAACAAATGGATGTTTCCTATAACTGTTTGCTCAGTGGGGCACACTACAAGTGGATTTAATGGCACCTCCTGTCAGTGCTCAGCTGGTAGTGTTCTTCTCCTGGTTCTTCCATCCGAGAGTCTGTGGTCATGATGCTCTGTCCCAGCTTTGGATTTTCTGGACTGTATACAGTTTTCTCAAACTTCCCTAATCCTGAACATGATCCGTTCATGGTTTCCACTACTGAGGCAGTTGATAGCTCTGCTGATGGCACTTCAGAGATCTTTGGTACTCAGACAGCATGCCTTATCCCAATATGGCTCAATTAGATGGCCTGGTTATTTTTAAGAAGCCGGCTAGCCCAGGTGGGCATAGCAGAAGCGGTCCAGTGTAAGCTTCTTGAATCTTGAAATCCTTTAATCCTACGTACTGTAGCATATGGAAAAGATCTTTGGTGTGGCAGTGATTATTCAATGCAATCCTGAGTCTTCCTCTCGTATTGAGGTCTTGGCGCTCTTGCAATCGGCCCTAGACAAAGGGCTTGGCTACAGTTCATTCCAGTTGTCGACCGTTTCAGCTCTAACGGTTCATTGTGTAGAAGATCAGGTTTCCTACAAGCAACCTTATAACTAAATCAACAACCAGTCGAGTCTCGGATAAAATCCAAGCTTTCTCAGGCAAGTCTCCATATTTTGAGCCGTTTCAAGACAGAGGTTTTTAATCCAGTTCCATCTTTTCTTCAAAAGGTTGGACCTTTTTTCTCATAAGTTTAGAAGTGGTGCAACCTTCATTGTCTGCAGTTTCGGGACAGGAAGATTGGTCAAGAGTGGATGCAATTTTTAGGTCATTTTTTCAACGTATCTGCAGAGAATGCAGAATTTCAAGCTGGAAAATAACTGGCTATCTATCAGTAAGTCCTAAAAATTGATCAAATGGCCCCATCTAGAATCCTGGTAAGCCATATCCAAATCCTGGTAATCCAAGTGTTCAAACGCTTTCATTACTCATTATCGCCTAGATGTAATGTACGGCCCGGCTTGGGCATTGGGCAATTCGGTGCTGACCTCCGTTCTTTTTGTCCAATATAATACATGTTCTCTGGGCATTGAGTTGGAGTGATGTGTGGTTATTTTTTTCCCGCCCTGTTTTTTTGTACACTAGTTAGACCCTATAAGTAGGCTGACATGATGAGCTCCAGGAATAGGGAAAATTGTTATCATACTTACCGTAATTTTCCTTTCCTGGAGGCTCATCATGTCAGCCTAGGGTTTCTCGCCCTGATGTTCCGTCGCGAGGTGGTTTAGGAACGTAGGGGTATAGGGAGGCCCTCCTTTTATTCATTTAGTGGGTTGTCCTATGGGGGTCAGAGGGGAGGACCTCACCCATACGTAGGCTGACATGATGAGCCTCCAGGAAAGGAAAATTACGGTAAGTATGATAACAATTTTCCCTATTTTTTACTTTTTGTTATAACACATATCCAATGAAAAAAATAAAATGTCTTCATAAATGTAGAACAAAATGTATTTTGCTACAAGTCTTTGGTAAAAAAAAAAAAAAAAATCACAATAAGTGTATATTAAATGTTTTTGTTTTTTTGTTTTTTTTTCAGTTTCAATAGTTTTTATTGAGTTTTTACAAAAACATAGAAACAGCAGTAAGTTACATTGACTTATTTTGTGAAGTGTACCTTTATAAAGAGATAATACAAAAGGGTAATACATAGGGTCGAAAATTACAATACTACATTCTTGACCTCGTATGGTGTGCAGATTACAAAAGGTCAAACTGTATTAACAACTTTTTACTAGGTGAGTGGTGTGTGGTGTTCCTCTGCCCCCCCCCCCCAGCCCCCACAAACTGTGACGGGAGAGGAGCACCTCCTTTTACCTTATATTGTTTTTTAGCAGAAAATGCTGTTGAGGATAGCAGGTTTACCGCTAATAGTAACTATGCATTGCAGGTTATGCTATATCAGATATTTAGTCACAACAATAACGGTTCAGAGTGAAACTTGTATTGAGGCTTATGGAGAAAGGGGAGGACCTATCTCCTGACCTAGGGAAGAGCTACCATGCCCTTAATGGGTCTGTGGGCTGAAGTTCCAACTTGTGGAAGTCACGGGTATTGGAATACATCATAAATCAGATCCTAGTTGTATTTACCATTGGCTAGACCCAATTTCATAGACACCCCATACGGGAGCTTGCTGTGTCTTGTGGAAAGGAGCCCCACCAATCTTGCCAAGGGGTGGCATTACAGAACAACTAACTACCAGTATTGCCTATTGTTTGAGTTTTATAGACTTCCATGGATCCCATTTTTCGATATTTGTTGGAGTTTCCCATTTGCTGCTGCCAATAGTAGTTCATATGTGTGGTGGGTGGTGGTCTCCGTGTATTAAATGTTTTTCATGAAAGTTATAGCGTCTGCAAATAACTGTATATATGCTGGAATTTTTTTTTCATACTAGTAATGGCGGCAATCACTTATAGCAGGACTGTGATAGTGTGGCAGGAAATCTGACACTGAGTGGGAACTGATTAACTGTCACTGATATCTCCAGTGACACTAATATAGTGATCAGTGCTATTAATATGCACTGTCACACTGTACTAATGACCCTGGGTAGGTAGGGGTTAACATCTGGGGCAATCAAAGGGATAACTGTGCGCCTAGTAATGGGTAAAGTGTTTATTATGTGGTGCTTTTACTAAGGGATCGGATAGTTTTCTATTCCCTGTGGCACATCCCCACTGTCAGTAGAGAGATCTGTGTTTTTTACCCACAATCGGTGGGCCGTGGCCGTGAATCATTGGCAAGGACCCACTGATTGGTATGTACTTGAGCCAGTGAGAGCACAGCTGGATCGGCGGGCATGTGTGCCTCTACTCAGAAATAAAGAATCGTATAGCATATGTGATTCACTGCAGCTGGCCCACCCTGCAGCAGTAAAACTACACTGCACGGTCAGCAAGGGGATAATAATATAGCACATAAAATTGTTAGACAAGCCATATTGTCATTGAATGTTATTAAAAAGGACCTTTCCTTTTCAATCTGCAGCTCTGTAGCTTCTGTAAAATTTAATGCAATATGGCAAGTGAAAAAGCCACTTCCCTTCAGATTCACTCTGCACACAACAAGCACTTTTTTCTTCAGAGCAAATACTGGTAGGAATCTGCAACAAAGTTTGTTAAAATCCTTACAATGTACATTGATCACCCCGATGATATTGTGTTTCTTCTCAACAAAAGTGAAATTACAAAGAAGTAGTACTCCTTGTGTATATGGTAATCTGAAAGAAAAATTATGCAAGCTCCTTAAAAGAGAGCTCCAGTTTTTTTTTTTTTAATTTCTTTTTATTGAAGATGATTTGTATAGGTACAGAACATAGCCTTTGGGCATTCCCTGGCTAACAAATACAGATAACACAAACTGCTAAATAATACAACTTATCAAGTACAAAGAACATAACATTCCATACACTGCTCTCAGGTGTTCTAATAAGTTATTTCAAGGATTGATGAATTACAAGGAGATTCCTGCTCTCCCCTCAACCAAGAGTGATACATCAGGAGAACATTTACTCATAGTTGGAGTTATACCCCAACTATTGAAGCATGAGTCACTGCAAAGGAGTAAAACCGTATTTCCTGACAGACTCCATGGCAGTCTACGTGTGGGTTTACCCCACCCCCTCCACTCCTATAGGACCTCATTACCATAAATTTAGCCTCATGGTCCATACCTGTTTTCCTCTTTTGTCCTCCTCCAGGACCCTTGCAGGCAGGATTGGGGTGATGGTGTCCCCTATGCCGAGGACCCAGCCACGGCGGGTGAGAGGCGGTAGGCCAAGAGGATACCCAGGAGAAGCGGCCGGTGGTTTGCCCGTGGAGACGTCATTGCTGGCAATGTCTCAGGAAGGAGTCTGGCAAGTATCACTCCATGGCAGCGCTGTTTTTACTGTTTAATGCGGCTGTGTCTCATCTCTTGTGTCCCTGGGTGACCCCTGTGCGGTGTGGCCAGTCCTGATGGTGGCCATAACACGTGAGTTCTCCCTGCGCAGGCACGGCCCTGGGAACGCATCCAAGGCTTAGCCAGTGCACGTGCAATGGAGCCGGAGGTCCGGTCGGTGCATGCACAGTGATCATGCAGGGGGGATTCAAATAGCTGTCAGTTCTATGCAGTCTTGGGTTTGACTATGGGCAAAGTGCGGCGGCTTCCCCAGGCTTGTTCCTTTTCTCTCCAGGTAAGCCCAGGAGGGCAGGAAATGCTGGAGGGGGAGGGTGTGCAGATTACTCAGTCTCTCCCTTACAGGCAGTTGGAGCTGTGTGCTCTAGATCATGGATCGTTCACTACGAGAGGCCAGCCCTTACCTAGCAGTTACGGTGGAGGGTTGAGCGGGGGGGCACCTAGGGGGGATCTTTGCTTCCTGGCTAACCTTTTTAGGTGTACTGGTATTTTCCCTTCTCTTTGTCATGTCTTTTTAGCCCTCCCAGGTCAGATCATCAGTGCTCTTCACAGGATGCCAGAGACCCTGCCAGGCCACAGCAAGGGCATTCATCATTAAGATCCCGACACCATAGGTCCCAGTTAAGGGGCCGACATCAGGGAAGGAGATCTCACTCCCCCTCCAGACACCATTCCCACCGCCACGGCAGCCACTCCAGACGCAAGTCATGCTGGGGATGTGGCGCTCAAGTGGGGGAAAATCGATATGTGACGCATGTTATTCCTGGGTTGTGAAGGAAAGAGAGACAGGTGACCAACAAGCTAGCCCTAGCCCTGGGATGGAGGTGCTAGTGAGACGGGTAGTCTAGCAGTCACTTAAGGAGTTTGGCCCATCTCACACTCAGAGCCAGTCCTCCACTGTGGGTTCCCTGGAGGGCATTACCCAAGAGGAATCGGGCCCATCCCAGCCAAGCTTTACCCCCCTGGACTTCTCGGGAAGCAAGATGGAAAGGGAAGACTTAGTGGGCTTTGATGTAGCCCAGATCCTTTAAGGCCATCGAGTAAGCCTTGAGATGGTTCATCCCCGGCAAAACAAAGCAAATTCTTCAAACACCTGAGTAAAGAGCGTCCCAACTTCCCGCTACTTCCGGAGCTAAAAGATATCCTAAAGGAGGAATGGGAAAAGGTGGACAAAAAGATTTCTCTGTTCAATAAGGCGACCAGACTGTACCCCTTCAAGGAAGATGAAGTCATAAACCTAGAGTCCACTCCGTTGCTGGACGCGGCAGTCACGAGGCTGGCAAAACATGTCACCCTTCCCCTGGAAGATGCCTTATCTTTCAAAGACCCTCTTGATAGGAAGATCGACCTAGATCTTAAGAGAATCTATGTGACGGCAGGCATGGCCTGCAAACCTGCACTTGCCTTGGCAGCCATGTCAAAGGCGATGGAAGTCTGGGCCGAAGATGTAGACACTGTGTTAAGTGGGGTCTCAGAGGAGATGGCCAGAGACTCTCCCCTACGTGAGATGAAGCAGGCATCGGCCTTCCTGGGAGAGGCCTCCCTGGAACTTATTCACCTGGTGGCTCAGGTAATGTTGTCCTCAGTCATGGCCAAGCGGGCCCTGTGGCTGCATCCCTAGCTCACAGACCCGTCCTCTAAACAGGCCTGGTGCAGGATCCCTTTCGAGGGGTTCTCTCTGTTTGGGAATAGGCTGGACAAGGTCATTGCCAGGGCCACCAGGGGGGAAGTCGGGGGTTCCTCCCACAAGATAGGTGACTGTTCGGACAGAAGAAGCCTCAGTCAAGAAGGCAGGCTTCTCATCGGACAAGAAAAGCCCGCAGTTACAGACCTGGGCGAGAGTTCTGGAGCAATTGGAGGAGAGGTCAATCCTCCACCCAACGGGCCACCAAGAACTCGACGCCCACTGGGCATGAGTCCACTAAAGCTTTTTGAGATTAGGCCTGCCCAGACAGGTCGGGTGGGAGAGCGTTTGCTTCGCTTCCGGCATGTTTGGGCGGCCTCGATCTCGGATGCTTGGGTCATCAGAACAGTTTCCTCCGGGCACTCCTGGTCTTTAACGAAGCCTCCAGTGCTCAAAGTCATTCCTACACTGATGCCACGTTTGGAGGAAAAGAAGATGATTCTCTTGATGTATGTAGATTCTTTGGTGGCCCAAGGTGCAGCGGTGCCAGTTCCAGAAGAAGAAAAATTCCAAGGTCTATACTCCCCCTTTTCTGGTACAGAAAAGGATCAGCTCCTGGAGGCCAGTTATAGACCTCACGCACCTAAAGTTCATCAAGGGCGAAAAATTCAAAATGGAGACCTTAACAATCCAAAGCGCTGTACAGCCAAGGGACTGGATGGTGTCAATAGATTTAAAGGATGCCTATTTTCATGTCCCGGTGGCAGAAGGGTACCGCAAGTACCTTTTCTTTGTGGTAGAGCAAAATCACCTCCAGTTCAATTGCCTCCCGTTCGGGTTGTCAATGTCCCCACGGGTGTTCTCAAAGGTCCTCCTGGCCATAGTGGCCTTTATCAGGACAAAGGGCATAAGATTGCATCATTACCTCGATGATACTGGCACAGGACAGGGTTCAGTTGCTGTCCCACAGACCCAGGTAATCGCCATGCTGCAGGAGTTCGGCTGGATGCTGAACCTGGAAAAAAGCCACTTGGAGCCGACACAAAAACGAGTGTATCTGGGCGAACAGTTCGATACGCCCAAGAACACGATCTCTCTGCCAGTGGAGAAAATCGCAGTAGTCTGGGAGTTACAGCTAGCCCTGTCGTCATCACATCTAAGAGTGTCCAAATGTCTCAGAATAATTGTCACCGTGGTTTCCCCGTCCTCCATGGTCAAGTGGGCCCTGTGGAAGATGCACCCATTCCAAACAGGATTCGTGCAACAGCGGCAGCCAGACAGGGGCGACCACACTATCCGCATAACAACGTCCATGAAGGATAGTCTGCCGTGGTGGCTACTCAGCTGCCATTCCATCACCCCAACATCATGGGTAATGGTCACAATGGATGCCAGCAATCAGGTTGGAAAGCCCACTGCGGAACAGAAGTGGCCCAAGAAAGGTGGAGCCCACATGCTGGTTTCCAATATCCTGGAGTTGCGGACAGCCCACAATGCCATCCAAGCCTTTCACCATCTGTTAGTGGGGAAAGCAGTATTACTGAGAATGGACAATATGACGGAGGTCTCCTACGTGAGGAGGCAAGGAGGGACGCGGAGTCTATCCCTGTTACGGGAGGTGGGATCGATACTGTCTTGGGCTCAGAGGTTCCTGACAGACAGTTTACATCCCAGGGAGTCGGAATGCCCAGGTAGACTTTCTCTCCAGGTTTCAGTTGAACAACGGGGAATGGTCGCTTCACCCAGAGGTGTTTGCCTGGATTCAGTCTCTGGGAGTAGATCCCGAGGTCGACCTGTTTGCTTCTCCTCTCAACCACAAGCTCAGCAAGTACTACACACGGGGCCAATGTCCCCAAGCCTTCGGGGTGGACACCTTGACAGACGGCTGGAGATTTGGCAGGGCTTATGCCTTCCCGCCAGTACCCATCTTCCTCAGGTTGCTACAGAGGCTCTGATCCGAGGAAGCCGAAGTCACGGCAATACTGTCCTTCTGGCTCAACAGGCCCTGGTTCACACTTCTGACTCAGCTCAGCTATGGGGCTCCGGTGCCTCTCCCTCTCAGACCAGATGTCCTGTCTCAGGGGGCAGTCCTGCACCCATGTCCAGCATGGCTGCACCTGATGGTCTGGTTTTTGAGAGGGAGAGGCTTGAGGCCTTAGGCTGCGCCCCTTGAGTGATCACTACACTGATGAGCTCCAGAAGATCCGGTACCAATAGGGTATATGGAAGGATATAGGCCAGGTTTTCGGACTACTCGTCTTCCAGAGGGAAATCCATTAAGGAAGCTGGGGTACAGGAAATCTTGGAATTTTTACAGTCCAGATTGGAGTTACCCCTTTCAGTCAGCTCGCTGAGAGTACAGGTATCGGCCTTGTCAGCATTCACAGGAATGGCCTGGGCAACCAACCCATTGGTCCACCAATTGCTTAGAGGGGCAGAGAGGCTAAGACCACAAAGGAAAGAAAGATTTACAAAATGGGATCTACCTTTAGTTCTTAATTGTCTGGCTGAACCGGCACCCAATGGGGTCGACACAGCATCGGTGGGAGAACTGTCTATGAAGGCGGCCTTTCTGGTGGCAATAACGTCTGCCAAGAGAGTCTCAGAGATTGGGGCCTTGGCTCACAAGGAAACATTCCTTACTTTTTTCCTGGGCCAAGTAGTGCTAATCCCGTTGCTCAGTACTAGACCTAAAGCAATGGTTCTCAAACTCCGTGCTCAAGTACCCCCAAAAGGCCATGTTTCAGGTTTTCCTTTATTTTACACAGGTGCTTTAAATCAGAGTCAATGGCTTGGTATTTTGGACAGCTATTTTTTCTAAGAGAAATCCCAAAACATGGCCTGTTGGGGGTATTTGAGGACCGAGTTTGAGATCTACTGACCTAAAGTGACATCAGTATTTCACGAAAATCAGGAAATCACCCTGCCTACATTTAGGTCTCCAGAGTCCACAGAGATTCACCCCCTGGACATGGGGGAAACGCAGACTATTTGCAGGCTGTGGCCGCATTCAGATGTTCAGATAACCTATTTGTCCTGTTCTCCGGAAAGGAACAATGGGAAGGAGGCCTCTTCTAGGACTATTCATCCAGATCATCCAGAGGGCTTGTAGGGCTAAGGGCTTGGCCCCTCCAGAGGTCAGAGGTGACAGTGCACTCCATCAGGGGCATCGCTACATCTTGGGCAGCGGCACGACATGTATCACCTGAAATAATCAGTAGAATGGCCTCATGGTCCTCGCTGAATACGTTCATGACGCACTACTTTATGGAATCAGCGCCATTGTCTTCCATTAATTTTGGTTTAAGAGTATTGTCAGCTGACAATGGGAATTCAATTTTCTTTTGATCAGCATTCCCACTTGTGTGGTTTTTGGCTAGTTAAGTCCCACACGTAGGCTGCCATGGAGTCTGTCAGGAAAATTTAAAATTTCCTATCAAATACTTACCATAATTTTCCTTTTCTGGTAGCCAGAGTCCCCCCCCCCCCCCCTCAGGTCTAGAGGAGGGCTATAGACAGAACACAGGTATGGACCATGAGGCTAAATTTATGGTAATGTGGTCCTATAGAAGTGGAGGGGGTGGGGTAAACCCACATATAGGCTGCCATTGAATCCATTAGGAAAGGAAAATTACGGTATTTGATAGGAAATTTTCCATTATATCTTAGGCTAAACCATATTAGGGGTGAATAGATTCAGTCCATGGACTCCTGATCGTCATCTGTATAGTCTGAGTCTATCCACAAGTGCCAGACCTTCTCAATTTTTTTAGGGCAACCCCAAGAAAAATAGGTAGCTTTGTATAGGGGTACAATCCTATTGATTAGACGCTTCCAGTAGGACAAAGTAGGGGCCATGGCTGATTTCCACTGGAGCACTATCACTTTCCTGGCATAAAATAATAAGAGACCCAATAGAGTATGCATCACCCTATTAACAGTGAGTCAACTAGCCCCAGGAGACAAACTCCAACCTTTACAGGGATATGCATATTAGTCAAAGTATATATAAACTGGGTCACATCCCGCTAATAGCTACTAATCTGAGGGCACTCCCAAAAGATATGGGCAAATCCTGCAGGGGAAAGCTCCAGTTTTGACAACAAAATGTGTATACATTTTCTTCACAAGTTCTTTTAACCACATGAGTCTTTGCACCTGTATATCCTAAATGAACGTTCCTAATTCACAAATTACATGCACTTGAACTTCCTCTTTATACGCTCGTAACTAGTGTTGAGCGAACCCGGACTGTAACGTTCGGGTCCGTACCAAACTTTTGGGTGTCCAGGACTCAGACCCGAACACGGACGTTTCAAAAAACATTCGGGTTTGGGTTCTGGGTTCTGGTAGTTGATCACGCATGTTGAATAGCTGCAGAGCAGCCAATCAACAAGCGTTTCACTGGTTTGCCCTTAGAAGCCATCACAGCCATGCCTACTAATGGCATGGCTGTGATTGGTCAGTGCATCATGTGACCCAGCCTCTATATGAGGCTGGAGTCACAGTGCTGCATGTCACATGCTCTTGGGTTAGTGTAGGGAGAGGATGCTGCCAGCGTTTTTGTGAGGGACAGATTGCAGACATTTTAACATCTGATCCTGCATCCAGAGATTACTACTACTGTTGCTCTGAGGGACAGATTGCATACATTTGAGATTTCACATACTGCTGCTTTGAGTGACAGATTGCAGATCAAACTCTGCATAACACAACGATCGCTACGATCGTACACAACGATCAGATTGTTGGAGTAATTTGAGATTTCACATACTGCTGCTTTGAGTGATCTGACTGCACTAGGTAGAGGCTTCTGCTTAGAGGGACAGATTATTGTTCAAAAATCATCTCCTAGTTCTAAAGGGAGAGGTTCTAGCTGCAGCTGTAATTGACACATTATTGTTCAAAAATCATCTCCTAGTTTATTTGATTTTAATTTATTTTCCCTATCCCCATTTTTTGTAGGGCACTTGCCCTACTCTTACCCCCATTTTACTTCCTTTTGCAGCCCTCTAGCACTAGCCAGGACTTTGTTACAGCCATTTTTGTGCCTAAAAGTTCGGGTCCCCATTGACTTCAATGGGGTTCGAGGTCCGGGATAACGTTCGGGCAACGTTCGGTGCTGAACCCGGATTTTTCCCAAACTTCGTTCGGACCCGCAGAACCCGAACGTCCAGGTGTTCGCTCAACTCTACTCGTAACACATCACTACGTTCAGCTTGGTCGTACGATCGCTTAGTGCATGTCAGTATGCGAGATACATCAGCCAACATACGATTTGGGCTGTTCGACCGTTCGACCGTCGCACCGTGTGTACGAGGCTTTACATTTCTACTTTGGGCCTATTGGTGCAACAATAATTTTGTCATTGTTTATAATGCATATAATATAGTAATATAATACATATATTATTTTTTGGGACAGACAAGGATTTCCTTTGGCAAAAGTAATTTTATTTTTTAAGCAAGCAAACAAAATGTACAAAACACGCTTTTTTGTAGCATTAGTGTATTTTAGAGTTGTATTTAAATCAAAGTATAAGTGTATAATAAAAGTGCAACATTTAATCTGTGATTTGTCCTATTTAAAGAGAGACTAAAATAACTACAATTTAGCGACTGGTACAAATCATGGCAAATGTATTTACAATTAAAATAAAGGCAGTGCCTAACATTTTTTGTCTGAAGAGACACAACTAAAATGAACAAAAAACAAACGAAAATGACAAAAAAAAAAAAAAAAAATACACATGAGTGATAAAAACAAATGAAAAAAAAAAATTCAAAAGTAGGAATAAAAAAGCTAATGGTAAAAGGGGGAAAGCAAGGAATTCAGTTGGGCTGGGTATAGTTAACTAAGGTAAACCTTAATTTAAACAGCAACATTTTGTATCAAAAGAATACTTTTTTTTTTCACTTGTGAGGTTGCTGTAACTGACATTCTATACAAATCAAAGGACACTAAAGCCCCGTACACACGGGGCGGCGATCGTACGTACGATCGTCGCAAATCGTATGTTGGATAATGTAACTTGCATACTGACTGCACTACACGATCGTACGACCACAGAAAGAACGTTCAGGTGCATGTAAGTAGCATCCAGCCATTCCTGACTTCTGAGCATGCGTGTTTTGCACAATACAACTTTGTTGTACCAATTGCTCTGTACACACGATACAACAGTTGTATGAGAGCTTGTTGGTACGACCAAGTTTTCTAGTCTGCTCATACAACTCCCTTGTACGACCGTCGTATGTTCGACTGTTCAAATCGTGCATACAAACGATCGATTTCGCATACAAGGGTCGTGAGTACAACCTGTTGTATGCGATCGTCGTCCCATGTGTACGGGGCTTTAGGCTTCATTCACATGTGCGTTAAAAAAAATGCATATACAAGTGTTTTTGTAATTACTGATCTGAACACAGTTGCATTGTTTTCAATGGAGCCTTCCAACAGGTGTGTAAATATGCGCTGCATTCAGATCAGTAACACAAAACCCAAATATCTGTGCCTAAGAACATGTGGTTTACGTGCTTATGCGTATAAATGCATGAATACACATTTGTAAGTGCATAAAATAAAGTCTAAACAAAGGGGAAAAATAACCTATAATTATGTACGCATCTATACGCCAGTATTTTACAGATCATTACGCAGGAACTTTTCTCTTAGAAAACACACATATAATAACATCAGTAACATTTTTATGGCCGTGTGAATGAAACCTTAAAGTAGAACTATAGGCAAACTTGTTTTTTTTCATTTTAGATAGAGTAAGGGAGGGTTATAACCCGTCACATTTTTTTTTGCCACCTGTGTCCCATCGCAGAGATTTTTCTTCACTTCCTGTTCGATAGCCAAAGTGAGAGAAAATCCCTGCAAATTAAGGGAATTCTTTGGGGACCCCCAGGTCACCAGAACTAATGTTCCCATTGGAAGAGTTCCCCTCTATTACTTTTCTGGGGACAGCCCAAAATGTGGGATTTTCTTTCACTTTCACTTTTAATTACAATGGTAAACAAATCAAATAGAGAGGGAGAATCTCCCTAACGGGGCACAGAGAGCAATAAAAACTGGCAGGTGTTCTAATCCCTCTCCATTTTATCAAAAAAAAAAAAATTGCCTTTAATTATACTTTAAGGAAGTAGCATATAAAATAAGTAGTCTAAATATGCTGCAGAAATAATATTATCAATAAAGCTGGCAAACATTGCTGGCTTCATTTACACAGGTATCACTATCTGCACTCCTGCAGTAAATGCTGAGAGCCAACTGCAATTGGATATTCGCATATGCGACGGGGGAAAGAAAATCCAAAATGGTTACATAAATTACCTTTCCTGACAGACTCCATGGCAGCATACGTGTGGGGTAGGCTCCGCCTCCATAACTACCCTATAGGACTCTGCTCCCATAAATCTTTGCTCCACCCTAACAACCGTGTTCCTTTTTTGTCCTCCTCCGTAGGACCGGTCGGACGGTTCTCTACCTTATGGTGTCCCCACTTCGATCGGCGTCCGGCAAGTTTGCCAGGGTTGCTCTCCTCCGATAAGCCCCACCAAGGAAGGGTATGGAGTGTAATGCAGAGTAGCGCTGAAAGTCAGGACCTCTGAAGAGTGCGCAATGGCCGATAGCCTTGCTGTGAGCAGGTGGCCCTATCTGCAAAGTCCGGTGTGTGTGTGCATGTTTCAAGCACCCTGTATGCCAAGATCGTAGGGGATTGGTAAGTCATTTTTTCTTTTTGCATATTTTATACATGGCAGTAGTATGTGTCATTTGTGTTAGGACACTTGCCTGTTTTTTCCTTGCTTCCTCTCCTCGCAGGTTCGGCCGTGGCTCCTACTCGCCCTGGTGGCGTCCATGCTGGATGCGACCATGGGGGTGGTTGGGGGTCTGGCTGGATTTGCGTCCCAGCGTCGGTCATCGCGGCCTCTCTGCGCATGCGCAGATGCGGCGCGATCGAGGCTTGGTGCGCACGTTCGTTCGGGCGCGAACGAACGGTCGCCGCGCTGGTGTGACGTCACGGCGGCGCCGTGTTTAAAAGTTGTGGTTGTTCAGTAGAACCTCGGGAATGCGTACGGGCGTTGCGGTAGCTTCCCTAGGCTCTCTGATCCACAGTATCGTTTTGGAACTTACAGATGTCTCTCTCTTTTCTGTTTGTAGTCGGACGGTGGGGGAAGACTTGTCAGTGGGGCTGGTAACTCACGGATGGACTTCGACACCTAGTCTCTCGGATCCCTTCGATGGCGTTGCGGGCATGCGTAAGGGCTCCAAGATGACTTGTTGGTGTTGAAAATTTGTGCCGCGGCGGCACTGCAGTGTGGTCGCGCCGCTGGCAAGCAAGCGCGGGCTTGCTTGCACGCGTGGTTCGGAGCTAGCGCGGCGTAGACGCGTACGCGTCTCTCCGGCGCTACTGGCTGCGACCCTGCGTTTAGGTCGGTCTGGGGGTTGGTGGGGG
>BLSH010040768.1:580825-595039 GCA_018402905.1 Glandirana rugosa
GTTGGCTCCTCCAGAGGCAGTGACGGCGCACTCTACCCGGAGCATCGCAACATCGTGGGCAGCAGCTCGGCATGTGGCCCCTGATGTGATTTGCAGGGCGGCCTCTTGGTCCTCTATTAATACATTTATGGCTCACTATTGTGTGGAACCTGCAGCCCTGTCTTCTGTTAATTTTGGTGCTCAGGTTCTATCCCTTGAGAATGTTAATTAAAGTTTTCTTTGCTCAGCAGATTCCCACCCGTGTGTGTAGCGAGTTATTTCCCACACGTATGCTGCCATGGAGTCTGTCAGGAAAACGGAAAATTTACTATCAGATACTTACCGTAATTTTCCTTTCCTGATAGACTCCATGGCAGCAGGAGTTCCCACCCAAGGCCTGGAGTAGGCTAGTTACGGAACACGGTTGTTAGGGTGGAGCAAAGATTTATGGGAGCAGAGTCCTATAGGGTAGTTATGGAGGCGGAGCCTACCCCACACGTATGCTGCCATGGAGTCTATCAGGAAAGGAAAATTACGGTAAGTATCTGATAGTAAATTTTCCGTTTTGTCTTCTAGTCTGCAGCCGTTATATTATGATTCTGTACAACTATGGCAACCTAGAGGGTTTTCACAAAGCTTACTTAAGTATTTATTGTTTTTTTTTTTGTTTTTTTATTAAAATAAATACAAAAAGAAGAACTATTCCTTGAATAAAATAAAATCAGTGCAAAAAAAATACACATCGATTGTCACGTGGCCCCTGCCAGTTAGTACTGAATGTGTTACAGTGCTGTCTACAGTAGTGTGAAAAGTCTTTTTTTTTTTAAGTTGTAGAATTTTTGCACAATGGAGCTTTGGTATCATTGTGGACTTGAAAACAGATTTTTTTAGCTTTTCAATTTTTTTTTAAATATATATCTTTTACATGGGCTCCTTAAGGGCCGGTTCACACTAACGCGGCGCGGTGCGACTTCGCGGCCCGTTCACATCTAGGCGAATTGTCAGGCGACTTGAGTCGCCTGACAATTCGCCTCAATGCTGGGCAATTGGAACCGTTCTAATAGGAGCGAATCGCTTCGCTCCGCCTTAGAAAAATGGTCCCTGCACTATTTTCAGGGCGACCTCAGGTGGCTTGCATTGACTTCTATAATAGAAGTCTCCTCGCAAGCCGCTTTGAGATTGCCTCGAGCGCCGCTTCGCGCCGCGCAAGTGTGAACCGGCCCTTAGGCTCCATTCACACTAGTGCTTTTTTTTATGCATTTTGCAGTTTGCAGAAATGCAGGGAATTGTTTTAACATGGGTTCCTATGGAACATGTTCACATCAATGCTTTTTTGTGCCTCTGTGTTTTTGGAAAGGGTCGGTGACTTTTTTCATGCAAAAAGCAGCGTTTTGCATGTAATAGACTTAAATGGGCAAGCATGAAAAATGCAAGTGCTGTTTTTTTACTACGTTTTTGCCATGTTTTGCGGTTTAAATCTGCCTAGCAACAACATTTTCCAAAAAAATATATATAATATTATTAAAAAAATTTAGAAAAAAATGCGGCAAAAACACAGTAAAAACGCAGTTAAAAAAAGCAGAAAGGACAGCAAAAAACAGTGAAAAAGTGCTGAATAGCAACATGCATTGATGTGAGTCGAGCCTAAGGCTGGATTCACACCTATGCATTTTTAGTGCGTTTTGCATTTTGCAGATTTGCACTGCAGAACGTGTTCCATAGGAAACCATGTTTAATGGACTGTAGTGCAAATCTGCAAAATGCAAAAAGCACTAAAAATGCATTGGTGTGAATCCAGCCTAAAAGAGAAGTCCAGCCAAAGCTCATTTGGCTGGGCTTCTCCTATGGATCACAGGAGTGCAATTCCTTTTGCACTCCTGCGACCAATTTTCAGCAGAGAGTGGACTGAAGTCTACTCTCTGCTGACGTCATGGATGTCCGTCCAGGCACCGGATCATCCCGACAATGGGAGTCTGGATCCCTCAGGTGCCTGAACTCACACTCATCTTAACTTCTCAGTGAGCCGATGAGAGCCTGAGATGGCCATCTCCGCCCCACCGCACCCCAGCGCTCCAATGAGCATGGGGGAGATGAACAGAGAACTGTGACTGAGCTCTCTGCTCACGGAGCTGTGAAAACCAAGCCATCAGCGGTGTTCGATCACTGGGTTTTCAGTGCAGAGGCGCCGGGGTACAGATGCAGCAGCGGACTGATGCTGCATCCACCTAGGTAAGTATTATTGGAGGAAAAAATAAATAAAACATACTTCTCTTTAAGTCTAGGTTCACACCTATGCATTTTTTACCTCATTTTGCAGTTTGCTGAAACACACCACAGTCCATTTAACATGGTTTCCTATGGATGTAGTTCACATCTGTGCTTTATGCAGATTTGCATTTTTTGGAAAGGGTCGGGGACTTTTTTTCTCACTGCAGTTTGCGTTTTGCATGCCACAGACTTCAATGGAGCTGCACTAGAAACGCAAGTGGTGTTTTTGTGATGCGTTTTTGCTGCGATTTTGCCAACATTTTGCCACGATTCGCGGTTTTTAAATCTGCCTAGCAACAAATTTTCCCCCTCAAAAAAAAAATGAAAAAACACAAAACGCAAATAGTGACAAGAACGCGGTAAAATTGCGGTAAATCACTGTAAAAACGCAGTAAAAAAAACAGGAAAAAAATGTGGAAACCGCATCCACATAGATTTGAACTTAGACTTAAATTAAGACATTTCTCATGGGCAGACTATCACTACTAATTGTTAGACCCCTTTCTCACCATGGTCACAGTAAGCATCGCTCATTTTAGCAGCACTTTACCGATGTTTAAGGGACTCTTTTCGGCCAAAAAAGGTGTTAAAGACTCCCATTGTGCGGCACTTTCAAATCGCTTTTAAGGCGCTTTGAAAGCACTGCCCATTCATACCAATGGGCAGGGGTGGTTTGGGAGCGGTGTTACATTGCTCCTAAACATGCTGCTTGCAGCACTTTTTTTCCCATCCCATAAATGCAGTGCCCCAGTTTGAAAAGACACCCTGGAATGAATGAGAGAGCGGCTCATCAGAGGCTATTTCCAGCGCTAAAGCGTCTGAAAACCGCCCCAGTGTGAAAGGGGTTTTATGATTACAAATTAGTCTGGGCATGAGAAGACCAAATGGCTTGGCCATATATAGAAAGACAGTTAGTAAATAGTTGGTATGAAAGTGATGCAGAGTTAGATACAGATATGTATGTCATTGTCATTAATTAATGATGGCTGCCTAGATGTGTGGAACTCCCATATATTGGACAATGCTATTTTATTTGTTTGTTAGATAATGTCTAGCATATTTAAATTGGCTGAAAGAATGAGTTTGGCTTTATTCAAACAAGGACTAGAAATACCTTTTCTGTATCTGCAATGGATGTTGCCACAAGCAGGGTACAATGATAGAGTTTGTAGTGGTTTCAGATTTGAAAATGGTCACTGAGACATTACTGACTGCATATAACATGCATACTGAAAGTACAATCTAATCCCAAACTGTTGTGTATAATGGATTTTATAAGCACCTATGTTCATTGTTAAAAAAGTACCCTGAGTAATTATCATCATCACAAACTGTGGACTCCATCCGTCTGTGCACAAATGTTAAACGCATTTACGTCTATTGCCGGATCTTTGCTTTCAAAGCTATTGTTTTTGAAAGGCCATCATCATGTCACTTGCCACATGCTACAATGAGGTCACTTTGCACCCACCCTATAAGAAAGATATAATTAATAAGCATTAATATTACAGTTTTTATTATTATTATGATCTATGTAGCTAGATCATATTACAGAGTACATAGAACCAGTGACGGGACAAGGTTACCCAGCACCCAGGGCATTATGTGTGAACTTAGGGGATGCCACCCCCAGCAGTCATCCGCTTGCCAAAATGCTTTCATTGCCCTCATCCATACAGTAAACCACTGTGCCCAGGGCAGCCTCCCCTCTTGCCCACCCCTTGTCCTGGCCCTGCATAGAACAGTGCACATCAATCCATGTTTCTTAACATCACAGGCCGGGAAAAATAAACAAGTGTCCATATAGTATAGCGTTTTAAAACAGTATTGTACCAGGCAGCCATATATCGTATCAGATGTCAGGTTATCATACACATCAATTAATTACATACAATAAAAGTGGCTTCTTAATTTTAACTCATATACATTGATACATTAAAGAAATATTAGCCCCGGTTCACATTAGTGTGATGCGGGAACCCTGCATCGCTCCCGACTCGCGCAGCTGTTCACACTGCCATGTGCGAACTGAGGGAGGTATCAATACATTGTTAATGACACCCCATTTCAGCTCGCATATTGCACTGCGAACTGACAGTTCGGACATGAATCACCCAGGCGATCCGATTCTGGTGTGGATTCTGGTGCGGACCAAAAAAAGAGTCATGTGTGAGTTCGGGCTGAATGCGATGCGATTTCAGCCATACTATTTGTATGGCTGAAATTGCATTGCATGGACATCGCATTTGATTCACACTGCAGTGTGGTGCGAATCACATGCGATATGGCAGATCGCATTAGTGTGAACCGGGGCTAAAACCCAAAAACAAACATTTATTATATTGCAGCTTACCAATTCTTAGTTGGTATTGCTGCATTAGGCCCCTTTAACACTTGTGCGACTTCAAAGGCACGCAAATTTACCGTGATTATGTCGCGATTTTTTTATGCGATTTTGATGCAATTTTTGCCTCAATTTTGATGCGACTTGAAGCAATGCCTGTGTAATCCTGAGGTCTATGGACCTCAAGTCCCATCAAAGTCAGACCAAAGTAGTGCAGGGACTACTTTGAAGTCGCACAGATATGAATGGACTTGTCATGCGACTTTGCAGTCCCAAGTTGCAGGACAAGTTGCACAAGTGTGAAAGGGACCTTAGTTTCCATTTTTTAGGCCTCATACACACAGACTTTTTTGACACCATGTTTTTTGGCATTTTTTGCAGCTCTCCGCATTGTTCAATGGCCCCATAAAAACACTGACGTTTTTGAGCTGTAGAGGGCGTCGGCGTTAGTGAGCTGAAAGTAGAACCCATGGCCAGCTTCCTGTGACGTGTTAATGAGATTAACATTACCGCCTTGGTCACTGAACCCCCGGTTTCCCTTGAGAAGACCAAGGAGAAGAATGAATTCAAAACCTTCGCCATCTCTCCATCTTTTGTATCCAGATTCCCTTCCTGTATCCTTTATTGGGCCAATATATTCTGACCTCCCTTTCTTACTATTTATATACTTATAGAATTTCTTGGATTTTTTTTTACTCTCCTCTGCTATGTGCCTTTCGTGTTCTATCTTAGCCGCCCTGATTGCACTCTTGCATTTCTTATTGCATTCTTTGTAAAGTTAAAATGCTGATCATGACCCCTCAGCCTTGTATTTTTTGAAGGCTTTTTCCTTTGTTTTTATGTGCAATTTTACGTTGGAGTTAAGCCACCCAAGACTTTTGTTAGTTCTTTTGAATTTATTTCCCATAGGAATGGACTGGCCAATACCTTTTATTTAATATGTTCTCAAAACACTCCCATTTTTCCTCCGTGTTCTTTGTTCCTAAGATTTTATGCCATTTAATATTTGAAATTCAGTGTTTTTGTATTACCCTTGTGTTTCCTATTTGTGTGATTTATATTAAAACTAATTGACCTGTGGTCGCTGTTTCCTAAGTTGCCTCATACTTCCACATCTGCTATTAGGTCTGTATTAGTAATTGGTAGGTCCAGTAACGCTTTGCTTGTTGTTGGTGTATTTACCATCTGACCCATGAAATTGTCCTGCAAGACATTCTGGAAATAGCGAGTCTTAGGTGAATGTGCAATTCCTTCCGCCCAGTCTATATCTGGATAATTAAAATCCCCCATTATAATGACACTTTCCATCCTTGCCGCCATTCCAAACTGTGATAGAAGGTCCGCCTCCCCCTCCTCTCTCTGGTTAGGGGGCCTATAGCATACTCCCAGTATTACTTTCCCCTTGGTTTCCTCCCTTTGAAGCTCTACCCATAAAGATTCCACCTCCTCCCTTGCTCCGTTAGTGATGTCGCCCCTCACATTTACTTGCACATCATTCTTGATATACAAGCATAGCCCTCCCCCTTTTTTACCCTCCCTATTTCTGTGATGTAAGGAATATCCTTGAATGGTTGCCAGCCAATCATGAGAGCTGTTAAACCAAGTCTCTGAAATTCCCACAAAGTCAAAATCCTTCTCGTACATCAGCAGCTCCAGTTCTCCCATTTTGTCAGACTTCAAGTGAATAAGCCTCGTAGTTTTGTCTAGTCCTATACTATCTGCTTGCTGGATATTTTGAGGTAGCAGTATGGAATTGTTAAGTTACATACCTTGGATTTAGGTACTCTAGTTATCCTACCACTAATGCCCCCAATACTACCCTCCGAAACTTGTTCCACGCTGGGTATCTCTACATCTGTACCCACCCTCCATCGCCTAGTTTAAAAGCTCCTCTAACTTTTCGGCCATCTTCTCTCCCAGCCGAACTGCACCTTCCCCATTCAGGTGCAGTCTGTCCCTGCTAAAGAGCCGGTAACCGACTGAGAAGTCTGCCCAGTTCTCCGGGAACCTGAAACCTTCCTTTCTACACCATCTCCTCAGCCACTTGTCAACTTCCCTAATCTCCCGCTGTCTCTCTGGTGTGGCTCGAGGTACCAGTAGCATTTCTGAGAATACTACCTTGGAGGTCCTTCTCCTCAATTTAGCTCCTAAGTCCCTAAAATAATTTTTTAGGACACTCCGTCTTCTCACAGTACACGACACTCACAGTACACATGTCCTCACAGTACACATATCCTCACAGCACACGCGTCCTCACAGTACACATGTCCTCACAGTACACATGTCCTCACAGCACACGCGTCCTCACAGTACATGGCACTCGCAGTACACGTGTCCTCACAGTACCTAAGAACAAATTGTAGTTAACATTTTATTTTTATTCCCTTGTATTATTCTTGTAGCAACCCCTAGCTGTGTTGCTACAGTGCTAAGGTATTGTGTAGTGTAGGTAAATGTATGCAGGCTTGGCTGGTGGCCAAACCCATCTGTTTTCATCCTGGGTTGGGCAGAGATCCAGGGAGAGCTGGATGACTTGTAGGCAGTATCACTAAGACCTTCCACCCATTTCTGGAATGTGCTGGAACCTTCTAGAAAGAGGGGTGGGGAAGTGAGGTGGAGCTGCCTGGAGTATTCTGAGGGCCCTGACCAATCCCCAACTAGGATTGGCAGACCCCCTCATATACTCTGGGTCAGCCCAGCTGGGGAGGAGTTGTTTGGGTGGAAGCTGGAGACTGGAAGCTGCAGTCACTCCACCACGTATGCAATTCCTGGAGGGACGGGCAGCTGTGTTGGGGCCAGCCGCCTTTTTATCATATGCAAGTTTCCAAAGTGTTTGATATAAGTACAGTCCTTATATTTTACAATTAACCTTTAAAGGATTTTATGCCATGGCAAGTTTTATTACTTTTTCATGGGGAGTCTATATGATCGAGTACCTACAAGTGGTGGATCTCTCAATTACGGGCATTCGTTTCTTGTGAGGACAAAGGCTCTGGCTGGGTTATGAGCCGCAAGCGAGATTGACCTTCTGTAATAGTAGGTCAATACGTTCCGGTAAGCAGGCACTCTGTATGGTGGAGGTCTATATCCAAGATCACACAATTTCTAGTGATGGATGGTGCAAATAATATTGGGTGGACTTTGTCACTTTATGGACTTCTACTTTTTTCTTTTCTTAATCAATTTTGTGTCACAATAAGTGCAACTTTATAGAAGAGTGCTTTTGTGCTGTGTGTGTCTCACAGGATAGCTGCTGCTGTGTTTTTTTTTCTTGTTTTTTTTTTCCTTGTTGAATACTTTTGAAGAAATGAAGCACAGGCTTTTAAAAGGGAAAACATTACAAACTAATATTGGAGCAGCTTTTACTGACCTTCTTCTAAGGTCTAATGCGCACAGGATGTAAAACACACCTCTATGTTAGCCTACGTGGCCATGTACACATACAGTATCTCACAAAAGTGAGTACGCCCCTCTCATTTTTGTAAATATTTTATTATATCTTTTCATGTGACAACACTGAAGAAATTACACTTTGCTACAATGTAAAGTTGCTGTCCCCTCAAAATAACTTAACACACAGCCATTAATCTCTAAACCGCTGGCAACAAAAGTGAGTACACCCCTAAGTGAAAATGTCCAAAGTCGGGCCCAAAGTGTCAATATTTTTTGTGGCCACCATTATTTTCCAGCACTGCCTTAACCATAAGCCTTAACCTTAAACATGGGGTTCATCAGAGCTTCACAGGTTGCCACTGGAGTCCTCTTCCACTCCTCCATGACGACATCACTGAGCTGGTGGATGTTAGAGACATTGCATTCCTCCATCTTCCGTTTGAGGATGCTCCACAGATGCCCAATAGGGTTTAGGTCTGGAGACATGCTTGGCCAGTCCATTCCCTTTACCCTCAGCTGCCTTAGCAAGGCAGTGGTCGTCCTGGAGGTGTGTTTGGGGTCGTTATCATGTTGGAATACTGCCCTGCGGCTCCGTCCCTGAAGGGAAGGGATCATGCTCTGCTATCAGAAAGTCACAGTACATGTTGGCATTCATGGTTTCCTCAATGAACTGCAGCTCCCCAGTACCGGCAGCAATCGTGCAGCCCCAGACCATGACACTCCCTCCACCATGTTTGACTGTAGGAAAGACACACTTGTCTTTCTCACCTGGTTGCCGCCACACATGCTTCACACCATCTGAACCAAATAAGTTTGACTTGGTCTCATCAGACCACAAGACATGGTTCCAGTAATCCATGTCCTTAGTCTGCTTGTATTCAGCAAACTTACCGGACTTTCTTGTGCATCATCTTTAGAAGAGGCTTCCTTCTGGGATGACAGCCATGCAGACCAATTTGGTGCAGTGTGCAGCGTATGGTCTAAGCACTGACAGGCTGACCCCCACCCCTTCAACCTCTGCAGCAATGCTGCATAGGTCTATTTCCCAAAGGCAACCTCTGGATATGACACTTAGCATGTGCACTCAACTTCTTGGGGAGGCGAGGCCTGTTCTGAGTGGAACCTGTCCTGTTAAACCACTGTATGGTCTTAGCCACCATGCTGCATCTCAGTTTCAGGGTCTTGGCAATCTTCTTATAGCCTAGGCCATCTTTATGTAGAGCAACAATTCTTTTTTCAGATCCTCAGAGAGTCCTTTGTCATGAGGTGCCATGTTGAACTTCCAGTGACCAGTATGAGAGTGAGAGTGATAACACCAAATTTAACGCACCTGCTCCCCATCCACACCTGAGACCTTGCAACACTAACAAGTCACATGACACCGGGGAGGGAAATGGGTAATTGGGCCCAATTTGGACATTTTCACTCAGGGGTGTACTCACTTTTGTTGCCAGCGGTTTAGACATTAATGACTGTGTGTTGACTTATTTTGAGGGGACAGCAAATTTACACTGTTATACAAGCTGTACACTCACTACTTTACATTGCAGCAAAATGTCATTTCTTCAGTGTTGTCACATGAAAAGATAGAATAAAATATTTATGAAAATGTGAGGGGTGTACTCACTTTTGTGAGATACTGTAGGTGTTTACAGGCGTATTAGAAGAGGAGCTTTTAGAGGCTGAAAAAAGCACCACCAGCACAATCATGTTTTGGGCAGAAAAAATGCTAAATGTGCCTAAACATGCCTAAACACTAGGAGCATTTAGTACTTGAATGTAAATGAATTCCAATGTTCAGGAAAAAAACAATATTCTGGCCAATTTAATCAATAAACGCCCAAACGTTTGACTCACCTAAATGTGTTTAAACTTGCCTAAACGCATGTGCAAAATGAGGTTTTAGGTGCCTTTTTTACCTGCCAGGAGAAAAGGTGTCCAGGGGAGGAAAAACAACTTCCTAAAAATGCTGGCTGACTATGCATATGGTGGTGATGCTCTAGTTGTGGTGCCTTTTGAATCAAACACCTTATCTGCATACTTGCTCCAGGTCACTGACACTTCCAGGTGGATCAAATACCTGCTTCCCCAGCTGCATGCTGTGGTTCCTCCTGCTGACTTTTATGTCCTGTAGTGCAGAGACATGCGGTGAGGTCAGTGGCTGGTGAGGCACTGCCTAGTATCAGAGCCAGGTACACACAGGCTGCATACGCTGCAAACATTAGAGGGCAAGCAATAATTCTAGCACTAGACCTCCTCTGTAACTCTAAACAGGTAACCTCTAAAACATTTTAAAGTGTTGTCTATGGAGATTCTCAAGTACTGAAGTTTGGTGCCATTCTGTAAGTGTGCGCAATTTTAGTGTGACATGTTAGGTATCTATTTACTCGCCATAACATCTTTCACATTATACAAAAAATCAGGCTAACTTTAGTGGTTTTATATTTTTTTTATTCATGAAACCGTTTCTTTCCAAAAAAACGCGTTTGAAAAATTGCTGCGCAAACACTGTGTACCATAAAAAGTCGCAACGACCGCCATTTTATTCCCTAGGGTGTCTGCTAAAACAATATATATATATATATATATATATATATATATATATATATATATAATGTTTGGGCGTTCTGAGTAATTTTCTAGCAAAAAAAGATGATTTTTACGTGTAGGAGGGAAGTGTCAGAATTGGCCTGGGTGGCAAGGGGTTAATTACCATAAGTAAATGATATACAAATAATTATTACAATTGTAATTTGCTATATTTTCAAAAACTGTGCTCAAGCAGGTGGCTTAATTGACAAATTACAGAATTTTGAAGATATAACTTCCAACCAGTAATTTCACAGTAAATAGATACATAATAAATTATTATCTTATAACATATAGCATAATATATTATTTAGCTTGTATCTTTTCAGCAGCAGCAGATTCTCATTCTCCTTCTTAACTGTGTGAGAAAAACATGGGATTATGGGTAAATCTTATACACATAAACCCATGTTTGTCTTTGTATTTAAGAGGGCTGGGAGTATTTGTCTTTTAGACACATGCCCCCTTCTATGACACTGCAGTGAGAGGAGAGCCTCCACTGCAGCATTTTTTTGGACAGCTTGGGCCAATGGTGCTTTACCATTGGTTCGGGGCTTTAAGCTGTCCATTGAGCTCAGTGCCTCTGACAAGGAGAGGCACTGTGAGCTCATCCTCTCAGTCTGCTGCAAGCAGAGTGTGCCAGCTTGTATTTAAACTGGCCGCTCTGTATGTAGTTCTGACAGGCTATGCAAGGAGCCCCATATCTCAGGAACCATAGATGATAGGAGCCCCAAATGTTGACCAGTGGTGGGGCAGTACTTCAGCTACCTACCCACAAAATTTGGGGTATCTGTGACCCAGGTCCCCGAGCCACGACCCTTGAAGTCTATCTTTTTTTTATTTATATAATTTTTTTATGTTCATGGCTCTGCCTCCCCTGACTGCATATCCCTGCTGTAGTGATGAGTGAGCTGGTGAGTTGAAATACAGCATGCGATGGGAGGAACAGGTATTTTTGCAAAAAAAACAGGATGATGGGTCTTCTGGAAAGGTAAGCATAGATGCTCTACTTTTATTGACTGGGCTTACATTACAAGTGGCCTCGTGGTGAAAGGGTCACTTTAAGTGACATAATTGCATAAAATAAATGTTACTCACATTAGAATTTGTCTTAGATTCTGGAACATCTTCTGGTGGATCTGTAAGGAAAACAGAACAAGCATGCAAACAATCAGTACATCCAAGATACACACCAAATATTAATATAAGTACTGGGCATAGGATTCATTTACTAAAGGCAGAACTAGGTGAGCATTTTTTTTATTTGCAAGGGAATTTTCCCCAGAATTTAGTGAATGTTGTGAAATTTCACTTTGCAATATCCAAGTTAAAAACAGCATTTTTGCTTGCACACCATTGGATGAGGGAGGTCCGCAGAGCTGTACATCATACATTAGGCCTCATGTACACTGGACGTTATGAAAAATGAGCCATAAGCTAGTACCGATGCCAGGAAAAAAGCTGGGCTAAAACCACAATTTTATCAGCGTTTTTCCACGCTAGCTGTAAGCCAGGTTTCTCTGTCGCTATTCAAAATCAATGGTTCCCTATGGGAGCCCATTGATTTGAATAGAAGTCGCACCAGAAGTCAGATCATGATGATCCGACTTGCGGTGCGACTTGTGTGCTGAGAATCTTGAAGGGGAACCCCCGCAAAAATGAAAAAAAAAAATTGTGTCGGGTTCCCCCCCCAAGAGGTACCAGACCCTTCGAAAAAAACGTGTAGGGTCCACGCCAAAGTCCATACCAGACCTTTATCCAAGCACGCAGCATGGCAACCAGGAAAGGGGGTGGGGACAAGCGAGCGCCCCCTGTCCTAGATCATACCAGGCCACATGCCCTCAACATGGGGGGTGGGTGCTTTGGGGCAGGGGGGCCCTGGGCCCCCACCCCAAAGCACCTTGTCCCCATGTTGATGAGGACACAGGCCTCTTCCCAACAACCCTTGCCGGTAGCTGTTGGGGTCTGCAGGCAGGGGGCTTAACAAGGGGGCCCCCAGATCCTGGCCCCCCACCCTATGTGTGAATGAGCAAGGGTTGTCGGGAAGAGGCCCTTGTCCTCATCAACATGGGGACAAGGTGCTTTTGGGTGGGGGGCGCAGGGTCCCCCCTTCCCCAAAGCACCCACCACCCCATGTTGAGGGCACGTGGCCTGGTATGGTCCGGGGGGGGGGGCGCTCGCTCATCCCCACCCCCTTTACTGGCCTGCCAGGCTGCGTGCTCGGATAAGGATCTGGCATGGATTTTGGGGGGGGACCTTACGCCGTTTTTTTCGGCGCGGGGGTTCCCCTTTAAATCCATACCAGACCGAAGAATCTGGTACCTCTTGGGGGGGAACCCTACGCAATTTTTTTTTCATTTTTGCTGGGTTCCACTTCAAGATCCTCAATACACAAGTTGCACCGCAAGTCAGATCATCATGATCCCACTTCTAGTGCGACTTCTATTCAAATCAATGGGCTCCCATTTGATTAGTAATATTAAAATGAATAAGGTGGCTTTTGAGTAAATAGTCCATACCTTTTTTGCCAGAAATGACCCAGTAGACCAAACTGACAATTATAATCAATACTACAATACCAGCAGCAACTCCCATAGCGATCAGCCACAGCAGAGATCCAGCTGAAAATCGAATGGATAAGGCAAAGTCACTATGTTTTCTGAAATGTATTTAAACATTATACAAAATTACATAGATATTAAAAAAATACACAATTTCATGAAACTATAAGTTACTATTTTGAGTACAAAAATGACCTCCTGTCAGTAGATAATGCGCTCTTGACTACCAATCACACTGTACAGTCTACTGTTTTAGTCAGATATCATGTGTATATAGATAATTGCAAGCTATACACAGAAATAAGACTTTCATTACAATAACACAGTCAGAGGCTATTTAAATCAAAGGTTCTCAACTGCATTGATCACAATAGTATAAGTGGCTACAGCTAATATATGGGTATATACCAAGGGGCAGTAGCGCGCTTAGGATATCTGGCACCCCAGGCTGATCATTTTTCAAAACCTCCCTTGCCTACATACACACTTAAAAAGAAACTAACTAAAGGAATATAGCGGCACACACATGTGCTTGTGGACAAATTGTGCTAACAGTGGAAGGGGCTTAAAGGGCCATGGCTAAATAAAACCCCTTCCTCTTCTAGCTTAACCCCCCAGCAGAGACCCCTTCTTCTAGCCTAACCCCTCAGTACAAACCCCCCAGTACAGGTCACCCCAAGCCTAATCCCTCAGTCCAGACCCTCCCTCAATACTGACCCCCCTCTCAGCCTAACCCCTCAGTACAGACCCACCCCCCATTCTAACCCCTCAGTATAGACATCCCACCTTCTATCTTAACCCCCTTAGTACAGTTCTCCAATACAACCCCCCCCCCCCAGTACAACCCCCCTCCATCCTAACCCCTTAGTAATCAACCCCTCTCTCAGCCTAATCCCTCAGTCCAGACCCCCCCTCTCAGCCTAACCCCTCAGTACAGACCCACCCTCCATTCTAACCCCTCAGTACAGACACCCCCCCTTCCATCTTAACCCCCTCAGTACAGACCCCTCAATACAAACCCCCTCCCCAGTAGAGCCCCCCCTTCATTCTAATCCCTCCCCCCCCCCTAAGCCTAACCCC
>BLSH010040768.1:651395-670660 GCA_018402905.1 Glandirana rugosa
TTGCAGCATTACCTAGACTGTCAGTCCACAATGTTTCTATGACTGTGACACTGATGCCTTTATTTTTTGTAATAATTTAACAGTGTGGTTCCTTTTGGCATTTGCAAACAGAAACAACAGCAGTCAGAGCTGGGTCCACATAGACTAGCATATCTTTGACCAGACTGTAGCCTACTGGGAAGCTGAAAATGTAGTAAATCTATTAAAAATGCGGTGGATACTAATGACTCATTAAAGGTTTACACGTTGCCATGATGCCCTTATTCTGTGCAGTTATTATATTAATGAAGACTTTAAGAGTGGACAACAATGTGGATAATGGATACTTGGAAAGTCTTCCCTGTGGATACTAGATCCTTGGCAAGTCAAAATTTTAAACCTTTTTTAAGGTCTTCAATACTGCAAGTTTTACTCCGTTTAATATAGTGCTTTCTTTTCTATGTGATGCAGGATTACCTATGCTTACCAATACCATGGCTTCTGACACGTGGACTGCAACTGTTAAAGTCTCAGAAGAGACCTGCAATAAGGCTTAAATGAAAACCAGCTAATCATTGAATGTTGCTTTCATCTTTTGAAGAATTACATCTCATGCCTAGACACAACTGGTGTTGCCCTTATGTATTCTGCTACCATTTTAGTAGGTGAGCTCCTGCTTACTAAAACCAAATGATGGAGCGCCGAGATGGGTTAGGGTCTGATTGAGCTCATCAACATACCCCTGCCTGGTCCCTCCATTCTGTTTCTGTGCTCAGTTATTTATTTCAAAATGGTGATTTGCTGCAAAATAGCATTTACCAAGACTGCCATGTCTTCAGGTATAGCAGTCAATTCCTGATTTTGATTGAAATAATGTGGTAGAAGTGAGCATCCTCTAATTGCAAAATGTGTTGCCTTTGGGAAAGGAGACTTGCTGACCAGTTGGTTCTTCTTGAATGGTTTGAATGCAGGGAGTAGAAGATGTAGAATACTGGGGCAATTGTTCCTCAGCAGGTAACTTGGCATAACATGTGGCAACACTGAAGTCCAGGCAGCAAGCATTTTCAGAAGGAAAGACCACCAACCGAACCTAACATATAACTCTATCCTTTATGATCCAAATAGCTAAATATCAATTTAAACATAATCACTAACTGAACTCTAATCTAAATACTAAACTCTAATAAAATCATTTCATCCCTTATTTTCCTGCACAGGTGATAGACAAATGTATTGATACACCTAACTCCACATTGCCTATGAAAGTCAGCAAGAATTAATCAAAGCATTTAAGCTGCAGTGATTCAGATTCCACCAGCTCTTAATCAATCCAGCTCCATAATGCACATTTTGTCTTACATTTTTCCATCATAGCTATACTTCAACAATGCCCAAGCCCCAATCTATCACTTTTATGCTGTGCACCACAAGTAAGACCCTTTACATTGTAGAATAGATGCATGTAGAATAACTGCAGACATATTTAATATGGTTGTGTGCTCATAGTAACCAGACTTTAGCTTGTACAAAAATATTAATTTGATTGGCTACAGACTTGTAAGCAGGTGCAGTCTGCTTCCTCCACTGTATGTGGTGCCCAACCGGAGCGACATCACAGCTTGGGGAGGAAGTCAGGGGAAACTTGTTTTTTTTTGTGGTTTCCTGGTTCCTGGGGGCAGAATTCCCCAGAATGCTGCATCCAGGTGACCCTTGGTGGCCATTTTGTCAGCAGTCTTTTTTAAGTCCCCGCTGCTCCCCAGATTTTGGTGCACATTCACGTATGGGTAGGGTAGGGACAGGTTTCCCATCTGTCAGGGACAGTTTTAGCAGCAGGGAAAGGTTCCAGGTGAGAAGGGAAAGCTTAGGGCTCACAATTTCCTTGGACATCTTTCAATTTGGGCACAAGACGACCAGGCCGCATTCTGCCCCTCCAGGCAGACACTGTCAGTTAAATTAATACCTGCTCCTCTACACACTGTTGGTATTCTTGAGTTTTCCTGGCTGGGTCTTCTTCTACCGGGTTTATTATAAACTGCTTGCCTTGACTACAATACCAGTTCTCCCTTTACTGCAATACCAGTTCTGCCTGTTTGCATTACAAGTTCTGCTTTTACTGCAATACAGGTTCTGATGATTGCACTGTGTATGAGTTATCGTCACACCACGCTGCATCCACCCACAGGCTAATGAAAATACTATTATATTGCATGAACTTAGTAGGTCATAAAAAATTTCCTATGCTGGCAGCTATACAGAAGGAATGGAGGATGAGAGGAGCTTTGTTCCTCTGAAGCTTCTGTAGGTGTTATCAGGGAAGCAGCTGTCCGATTGGACGCTGCAACACTGGATGACCTTCGCTGCCTTCTTTAGTGAAGGCAATGCTAACAAAAAGCACTGCCCCACTGCAGTTGATACGCATTTGCAAAGTGGATAGAGTAGGGAGAGGATCCCCACAGGTTAGGGACAGTGTATTTAGTGTGAGAGGTTCCCTATGGAGGAGGGACAGAACAAGGATACTGCTACTGGCTCCAGTATCTGGGGACTCTAGAGCTGGGACAAAGGTCTTTCTATTGGTCTGCTAAGTGCTCTAATCAGCCATCCATTCACTCAGATGCTGCTCTGGTAACATAAGCATTATTAAAGTGACACCTCAAGTACTACTGTTGCTAAAACTGTGCTAAAGTACTAAAATTGCTGAGAACTGTTGTACCTGAGTGGCCTGTGTTATCAAAACTCTGATGCCATATTGCTTTGGGACTGTTAAGTAAGCACCTTTCCACCGCCCCCATGTGTTATTTGCTACTTCTTTTTTATTTTAATAAATTTTTAGTTTATTAGCATATACAAAATACATACAATTCATACATGATTTACAAATCCTCATTGACTCTTATATCAAAATTCATAAACAAGTTCATTATATTTAATAAGAAAAAAATAAAAATGAGCCAACTACCCCCCCCCCCCCTCCAGGAAGGAGAATATCACACCCCACTATATGTGCCACCTCCACCCAATTTTCAGCTTTCAGTGCTCTCACACTTTGAGTGACAATTACTCAGTCATGCTACACTGTATCCAAACAACATTTTAATCATTTTTTTCTCACAAATATAGCTTTCTTTTGGTGGTATTTAATCACTGCTGTTTGTTTTATTTTTCGCGATAAAAGCGGAAAAAGAGCAAATATTTTGAAAAAAACCCCACTTTTTTAAGTTTCTGCTGTAAAATTTTGCAAAAAAGTAATTTTTCTTCATAAATGTGGGCCAAAATGTATACTGCTACATATCTTTGGTAAAAATAACCCAAATTAGTGGATATTATTTAGTCTGTGTGAAAGCTATAGAGTCTACAAGCTATGGTGCAAATCACTGAAAATTGATCACACCAGATCACACCTGATCTCATTTCTGAAGACACTAACAGGCCAGCACAGTACAAATACCCCCCAAGTGACCCCTTTCTTGAAAGTAGACATTCCCAGGTATTCCAAGGTATTTAGTAAGAGACATGGTGAGTTTTTTCTTTGCAAAATTAAGATTTTTTTTCCCACAAAATTTTCATTGTAACAGATTATTTCTCTTACATGGCATATGCATACCACAAATTACACCCCAAAACACATTCTACTACTCCTCCCGGGTATGGCAATACCACATGCGTGGGACATTTTCACAGCCTGGCCACATAGAGAAGCCCAACATGCAGGGAGCACTATCAAGTGTTCTAGGATCATAAATCTCACATCTGACTTGTTGACTAAAGGACAATGTAATTACTCACAAAATGACCCCATTTTGGAAAGCTAACAACCCAGCATATAATCTATGAGGCATAATGAGTCTTTTGAACGGTTCATTTTTTTCTAGAAGATTTTGGAAAATGTGGAAAAAAAATGAAAACGCTTTTTTTTTTACACAAAGTTGTGCATTTATAAGATATTTCTAACACATAGCACGTACATAGCAAAAATGAGACCCCAAAATACATTCTGCTACTCCTCCTGAGTATGGCAATACCACATGTGTGAGACTTTTACACAGCCTGGCCACATACAGAGGCCCAACATTGAAGTAGCATCGTCAGGCATTTTAGAAGCATAAATTACACATTTCATTTCTCAACCACCTATTACACTTTTGAAGGCCCTGGAGCACCAGGACAATGGAATTACCCACAAAATGACCCCATTTTGGAAAGCTAACACCCCAACATATAATCTATGAGGCATAATGAGTCTTTTGAACGGTTAATTTTTTTCCAGAAAATTTTGGAAAATGTGGGAAAAAATGAAAATGCATTTTGTTTACACAAAGTTATCCATTTATAAGATATTTCTAACACATAGCATGTACATAACAAAAATTACACCCCAAAATACATTCTGCTACTCCTCCTGAGTATGGCGATACCCACATGTGTGAGACTTTTACACAGCCTGACCACATACAGAGGCCCAACCTCCAAGTAGCACCTCCAGGCATTCTAGCATAAATTACACCAATCATTTTCTGACAATCAATCACTTTTTTGAAGGCCCTTCATATTTCTAACACATAGCATGTACATACCAAATACCAAAAGATTACCTGTGATTTTAGTAGTGCAGTGATCCACAGAGGAGAGCATCAATCCGGGCAACAGGCAGGGATGTGGTCAGCGACAGCAAAAGCAATCGTCCAGGCAGCAATACTGTCCATAGGTAGTACAGGCAGAGATACTGTCAGCACAGACAAAAGCATTGGTCCAGGTAACAGGCAGACATGTCCAGGCAGAAATACTGTCCATAGTCAGTAGAGGCAGCAGGCAGAGATATGGTCAACACAGCCAAAGTATTGATTCAGGCAGCAGGAAGAAACATGGTTCAGAAAGTCCTGGGCCATTACAGGCAGCAATATGGTCAGCACAGCCAAAGTATTGGTCCAGGCAGCAGGAAGAAACATAGTCCATAAAGTCCTGGGTCCTTACAGGCAGCAATAAGGTCAGCACAGCCAAAGTACTGGTCCAGGCAGCAGGAAGAAACATAGTCCATAAAGTCCTGGCTCGTTACAGGCAGCGATATGGTCAGCACATCCAAAAGTATTGGTCCAGGCAGCAGGAAGAAACATATTCCATAAAGTTCTGGCTCATTACAGACAGCAATATGGTCAGCACAGCCAAAATATTGGTCCAGGCAGCAGGAAGAAACATAGTCCATAAAGTCCTGGGTTGTTACAGGCAACGATATGGTCAGCACAGCCAAAGTATTGGTCCAGGCATCAGGAGGGACCATCAAGCTTAGAGTCAGGGAGACAGGGGTAGAGGCTTCTCCCACCCAAATGCTTTGAAGCCTCTGGGAAACAAGACCTTGTACTGGGAACACAGAAAACAAAAAACTGTTTTTCTCTACTCAGAACGCTTTTCTGGAGCCCCTCACATATGTGAGATCCCTGTGTACTAAAGTGGCAGGGCAAAAGATCAGTCCAAGTGGCAGGCAAAAACATGGTCGATTAACAGGCCGAGGTCAGTGCACGTGGAAGTCAGAAATGTGGTTTGAGACAGCAGGCAAAGACACCATCGGTAAACTGGCCAGGGTCAATTAACGTGAAAGTTAGAAACGTGGTTTAAAACAGCAGGCAAAGACATCGTCAGTAAATAGGCCAGGCTCAGTTAACGTGGTAGCAGGCAAATGATCCACACAGGTATTTGAAATGGGGAAATGGCAGTCTTTTAAAAATAAGGGGATCTAATATCCGATTGTGTATGATAATTTTTGAAACAATCTCCGATGCACAGGCCAGGTTGGGAGGGACATTGTGGACAATAGGAGCTGGTATCTGTTCTGACTCCTCCTCTGGAGCATTCATGACATCTCTTCTGTTGTCGTCTACCGGATTCTGTGGGGGGGGTGTGGGGGGGGGGGTGTTGTAGATAATATGCTGCTCGTGGAGTTGACTCCCCCAATTAGAGTGAATACTTGCTGGAATAGGTCCTTGCTGATAAATGAGGGCAGTGATAATTTCTTCAATGTATTTGAAGTAGGTGAGGGATTGGTTTTCGGACGACCTTTGGCAACAAACAAACAAGAGAGAAAGATAGAATGTGGACATCTTTCTTGCCCCTCCACTTCATGGCCAATACCTCTTAATGCCTCATGAAGGCAGATTCCCCGTTATTCTGTTTTTTGGTTAGGAGATTTTGTAGGAAGCCCTTCCTGTTTTTCTTGAAAGTGCTGCAGGCCAGGGTTGTCTCTCGATAAATATGGTGAAATAGGGGCAGGCTTGTATAGTAGTTGTCAATGTATAGGTGGTATCCTTTTCCAAAGAGGGAGTCTGCCAGCTCCCAGACAATCTTCCCACTGGTTCCAATATATGTAGGGCCATTACGGGGCTGGAGCTGGGAGTCTTTACCTTCATAGATTCTAAAGGTTTATACATAGCCAGTGGCTCAATCACACAATTTGTTAAGTCTTAAGCCATACCTGGCTCTCTTGCTGGGTATATACTGCTTGAACTGCAGCCGGCCAGTAAAATGTATGAGGCACTCATCTACACGGATGTTTTTATCCGGGATGAACACTTCCGTGAATCTCTGGGAAAAGGCATTAATTAGGGGGCGTATCTTGTACAATTTATTGTATGTGGGGTGATCTCGGGGAGGACACTGCAAATTAACGCTAAAATGAAGGAAACGCATGATTGTCTCGTATCTTGTCCTGGACATGACAGAGGAGTATATGGGCATGTGGTGGATGGGGTGGGTGGACCAATACCCATGAAGTTAATTTTCTTTGTAATCCCCATATTCAACATAAAAATATCTTGAATTTGTCCAGTGTCAGACATCGCTAATGAAACGGGCGGGCATAAGATAAAGTGGAATTGGCAGCAATAAATTGCTGTGTGTAGAGGTTGGTTTGATCCACCATACTCTGCAGCAATTCGGGTGAGAAAAACAAATAAAAATAATGCAGTAGGGCATAATCTGTGGTGTCGACCTGCACACCTGGCTGTGCGGTGAAATTGGGGATTACTGCAGACCCTGAGTTGGCAGGCAACCATACGGGGTTTGCCAGGGCACTGGGAAGGAAGGACTGGACCTGGACTCGGATTAGGGTTCTTTGGGTTGGCCGTATTTTTCCCATACTTGTGCTGGGCCCCTCTTCCTGGGATCTGGCGCTGCTGGTGGTGGGCAGGTCTTCGGATCTTGGTTCTGATCTTCAAATTCTTCTTGGAAGGGAACGGTTTTCTCAGTTGAATCGGACTCTGATCCACAGCCCTCTACTGGCTCATACTCCGAACCAGATTCGTATGATGAGAGCTCCCTGCTGCTCTCATCATCCGACATGGCAAGGATTTCATACGCCTCCTGAGAGGTATATACTCCTCTGAGACATGGTGGGCCTGGTGACTGTACTGATGGATGGCGGTACAGGTACAGATGGCGGTACTAGTGTTGATACCGGTGGTGACAGGCCTGTGTGGTGGTACTGGTACTGGTGGTGGGCCTCTGTTTAGCGGTGGTACTGGTGGTGGTACCGATGGCGGTATTAGTGGTGGTACTGGTGGCGGTACCGATGGCAGTACTGGTGGCAGGCCTGTGTTGAGCGGTACCAGTGGTGCCGGGTCTGTGTGGCAGTAGTGGTACTGGTGGCGGGCCTGTATTTAGTGGTGGTGCTGGTGACGGTAGTGGTGGCTGTACCAATAGCGGTACTAGTGGTGGTACCGGTGGTGGCGGGCCTGTGTGGCGGTACTGGTGATAGGCCTGTGTTTAGTGGTGGTACTGGTGGCAGTACCAATGGCGGTACTGGTGGCGGGGCTGTGCGACAGATGGGTTGCAACAGGTGGGCTGCGACAGATGGGCTGGTGACAGATGGACTGCGACAGATGGGCTGCTACAAATGGGCTGGTGACAGGTTCTCTTTATTGGGGGGCTGTGTTGTGCACAGTAGACAGTATACAGACAACAGTATACAGACACTGATCACTCACTGATTGATTCCTGCTCTCTCCTCACATGATCGGTGTGTGAGGAGAAGAAGCATTGATCAGTTAGTGACAGTGTTATGTTTACACTTGTGACCGGCTGTGATTGGACACAGCCGGTCACATGGTAAACAGCCAATTTAATTGGCTCTATACCCGGATCGGGAAAGCGCTGTGTCCAAGGAACACCCACTTCCCCATCGATCGCGTGGCCGCGCCTCCATTTTGCTACACAAAGGTGATCGGCTGTGATTATACACAGCCGATCACGTGGGAAACAGCCGATGTCACTGGCCGTGTACCATGATTGGGACGGCCCATGTCCGGCGCACACGAGCCATGCACGATCGCCGCGATGCACGTGAGCTAGCAGCTTATCCAGCCGAACGTCATATGACGTCCGGTCAGGATAATGGAACCACCGCCTGGAAGTCATTTTACAGTACGCCGGGCAGGAAGTGGTTAAAGGGTAAATCCAATATATCCTGCCAGTCCTCTTTCAGTTCTGGTATATCTTGAGTCCATCTTCCCCAAAGTCTTTCCAGAGCTGGTGGCTCTACTGAATTAAGATATTGGCTATAGATACTGTATTTGACATGGCCTGCTTTTTACATCTTGTTCTCAGTATTTGTTCCAAACTGGGCTCCTTCGGCTCTGGGAGTCCCGCTGGAAATTGATTACACAGGGCATGAGAAAGCTGCATATAAAGCAAAAAAAATGTTTTCCTAGCGTATTAAAATCCTCCACCAAATTCCCAATTCCTAAATGGGACCACCCTGATCTATAACTTGTCCCACAGCTTTTATCTTATGCTTTGCTTACCATCCTGGGTCTGGAATTGATCCTAGGGGGGTTAGCTGGGGATTACCCCATAATGGAGTATTCGGGTATAGCCCAGACCTGAGATGTTTTTCAAAGGTCAGGCCCTTTTTC
The DNA here is from genome assembly GCA_018402905.1 of Glandirana rugosa. NCBI lineage: Eukaryota > Metazoa > Chordata > Amphibia > Anura > Ranidae > Glandirana > Glandirana rugosa. Next base: position 660,272 of record BLSH010040768.1, read on the forward strand.
CAAGCTCTTATAGTCGTTATCATTGAGGGGGTTAATTTATACGGCGCTTTAAGTCCTCAAAATAGGAGTAGCTGGAGTGCTTCCACAGACTGTACTATCGCAGCCTCCAACATGATTGCAGAATTAAACTTATCTGCGTTTATCCGGCCTGCTGCTGTCACCAATTGTGAAGCCAGATAATATTTATAGCAATCCGGAAAGGCCAATCCCCCTTTCAATGGGCACATCAATGTGGATAGTTTATATCTGGATGACTGTCCCTTCCATAGAAATGAAGAGAAGATGCTATTTAGCTGCGTAAAGAAAGATTTTGGTAGCCATTGTGGGGTTATAGAAGTTTCGGAAGGAACTTCATCTTCATTATATTCACGCGGCCCAATAATGATAATGGAAGCATCTCCCATATCTTTAGTTTTTCCTTCATTTCCTGGACTGAAGGGGCTATGTTAAGAGAAAAGTAGTCTGAGGCCTGTCTTGAGACCACTATCCCTAGATACTTAAATTCCGTAACCGACTGCAGGCATACATGCATCGGTGTCGGGTTCACCGCCTCCAGGTCTATTGGAAACATTAAAGATTTAGCCCAGTTAACCCTCAGTCCCGTAAGTGCAGCAGAGTCCATCACCTTTAGGGCCCCCTGCAATGAGGGGCCAGTGGCATTTAAAAAAAGCAGCATGTCATCTGAGTAGAGAGATACCCTCTCCTCCAGGCCCCCAATCCTAAGGCCCTGGATATCCGAAAAGGCCCGAATGGCCTCTGCTACTGGTTCGATAGCTATAGAAAAGAGGGCCGGGGAGAGAGGGCAACCCTGACACGTACCCCTATACAATTGGGAAGGGGATAGGAGTCCTGCTCCCAGCTTTACAGATGGCATGAAATTCCTATATATCGTTCGCAGCCAGGAAATAAACAGTAACGGAAACTCCATCTGTCTCAGTACCTCCCACAGGAAGGGCCACTCGACTGTGTCGAAGGCCTTTTCCATATCTAAGGAGGCCACCAACCTAGAGCCTTCATTTATATGCTGAATGTTTATATTGGTGAATAGTCTACGTACTGTATATTGATATCTGTCATTCTATTGGGCATAAAGCCTGTTTGATCGGGGTCAATAACTGAGATAAGCAGAGGTTGTAATCTAAACGTGAGTAATTTTGTTAAGATTTTAAAGAGAATTATATGGGCGTAGCGCATAGATTCAGGAAGCGCTCCTGCTAAACATTTTGTGAATAGCCTTGCCAATCTGGGAGCCAGTATCTCACTATTTATTTTATAGAATTCAATAGGTAGTCCATCTGGACCTGGGGCCTTTCCACCTGGAAAAGAATCTATGGCCATTTGTACCTCCTTTAAGGTAATAGGTTTAACTAAGGTTTCTCTCTCTCTATCCGATAACCAACCCAGTGCCACCTTGTCCAGAAGAGCCGACAAGTCTTCTGTGCTAAAAACAGCAGGGAGAGAAGAAGCATAGAGGGATTCATAATATCGATCAAATGTGTCCAGTATGTCCTCCGGTGTGGAAACCCGCTTTCTCCTGGGGGTAATCATTTTTATCTCTGTGTTCGAAAATGCTTTGTCTATTTTTTTTTTAGCTCGCTTCCAGTTACTTCTTCCCTATGTAAGTTTAAATCCAGTTGGAATGCCATTAATGTTTCAAAGTTTTTGATGCTAGGGTTACTATTATACAGTCCTTTCTGATCCTCTACCATAGCTAGTAATGATTGTAGCGTAGATTTCTGATCTTTACAAAATGCCGCTAATATAGAGATATATTGGCCTCCTACATATGCCTTGAAGGCCTCCCATACTGTCTCTAATGAGGCTGATCCTTCATTATTCTCCCAGTATTCTTTTATTAATGGTTTCATATTCCTCCCTATAGCTAGCTGGCCAACCCATTAGGTGCCCAAGCGCCACAAAGACATGTTTTTAGAAACAGGCGTATGCATTGATAATAACACGGGGCAGTGATCAGACAGCCCACTCGGCAGATATGTAGCCTCTATTATGTCCACCAACAAGGCCGGATTGGCGAATGCCAAATCAATTCTTGACGACGTCTTGTAGGAGGTGGAGAAACAGAAATATCCTTGTTTACTTGGGTTTCTCCACCGCCATAACTCTGTCACCCCTACCACCTGAGCCCAATTCTCTAATTCAGCTGAGTACCGTTTAGGTGGAGATGGTCTATCTAGTTCCGGAGACAAAATGGAATTAAAATCTCCCATCAGAAGCAGTTTCGCAGGGAGATGCGTAGTAATTCTCTCTAGAACTGTATTAAATACCCCAAGCGAAAAGGGAGGGGGCATAAACCGCACCTATTACATATCGTTGTTGTCCATATTGAGGCACTATTGCCACATATTTCCCCTGGGGATCTATGTATGTATGATATCTATGTATGTATGATCAGTTGTGCAAGAAAAGTCTTTATTAACTAGTATCGATACTCCTCTCGTATAAGAGTATGTTGCATGGTAAGCTTTCTGAACCCAAGGTTTTTTCAGTGTTATTGTTTTATTTCCCTGTAGTTGTGTTTCCTGAAGTAATATTAGATGGGGTTTATAGGATTTTAGGTATTGGAACATTAAAGCTCGTTTGATCCACGAACATGCCATGACAGAACCAAAAATGAATTTTTATCACGTGTATTCATATTAAGAATGTTGTCTCACCATGACCTTACCTCGTGCACTACATTGCAGGGAGCAGCTAAAATGTTTTAAAGGGACTCCTATTACCCATCCTATACCCCACAGTGTATCTATTCTCAACCATGACCCTAACCCCCCCAAATAGTGTTCCCTACCCCACTTCCCTCCTCTCCCATTGACAACCACATTGGGGGAGTGAGAGAAGAGGGCTTGGCCCCTTCCCCATCTAACAACCAAACCACACATAGTACAACTATATCCAGTAGGGGGCATGGTCTAGCTATGTCCGCGTGAGTACATACTCCACGGAGCTCTGCTGCAAACGGACCCAAGACTCGCCTGCCAGACCTGGTGAAGGAGCCGCAAACATACGCCAGGTGACCTGAAATTACGCAGTACTTTCTGCGGGATCACACTCTCTCCTCGCCCGCGCCCCAGGCTAAGATGGCGCCACCATGCACCAGTTAGCATGGGAACGCTGCTGTATCCACCAAGAAAGGCACTCAGTTGGATGTGGGGGCCGCACACCAAGGGAATGATTGCCAAAGACCAGGCAGGTCGGCCTCCCCCATTCTGTCCCCGGAGGTGCCAATGACAGTCTCTCGATCGGCCTCACCCCCTCCCATGCTGGAAAGATATTTAGTAGGCTCCCTCAAAGACATTGTTGCCTCTCTGCCCACCAGGCAGGCCATGGCAACTTCTATAGTGAGCGCACTCACCAAAGAGCTGCACGACCTGCGCAATCAGGTGGACACCATGGAGGAGTGGGTGTCCGACCTAGAATCACCCGCCACCACCACAGAGACCCGGCTGTCTGCCCTGGAATCGGATCACCAGGCCTTCCGCCGCCATCTTGTGAATGTCCAGCTGCGTCTCAGCGATGGGGAAAACTGGAGCCAGAGGAACAATCTGCGCCTCCGGGGCATCCCTGAGGCCACCATGGGACCTAACCTTAGAGCTACAGTGACTGCTATATTTAACCAGATCCTGGATAAGCCATCCACAGCAGACCTTGAACTGGACAGGGTTCATAGGGTGCCTGGCCACAGGGCGCTTCAACCTTCCCCAGAGGTTAGGATGCCTCAGATCAGCCTAGGGACGTCCTCTGCAGGGTCCACTTTTTTACTATCAAAGAGGACATTTTGCGACAGGCCTGGAAAAAAGGCCCATTAGACTTTGACGGTGCCAGTGTCCGGATATATCAGGATGTGTCTAGGCAAACACGTGCCATGCGGGGACTATTGCTCAGGGGGGTGGAAGTCACCTACCGCTGGGGTCACCCCTTTCATCTAATTGCAAGGAGGGATGGAGAGGAACTCTTCCTTAAGTCTCCAGAGCAGCTCCCGGATCTGTTCTGCTTCATCGACAAACCAGCCATTGAGGTGCCCAACTAGCACGACTGCCTTCTCATTCAGAGAATGGGGCCCCCCCGCCAGGCCAGAGCGACAGCGGCAACCCAGATCCCGGGCTAAAAGCAGAGAGGCACTCCGCCAGCACCCAACGACCTCGGAGGGCTAACCCCGCTGAACACCCCAGAGACTGGTAAGAGTGTGCTTGCAGCTGCTGTTGTTTCTCCGCGGGTGCTTGGTCACTCTTCTGGCTCCCCCATCTGATCCTTACATTGCTTCCCCGACGTTGCCCAGTACTTGCCGGATCTTTTGCAAAGGGCCACATTGCAACTCAGGAGGAGGGTCCCACAGACAGAGACCTTGTCCTCCCCCATGCCACCACCTTATTTACCTGCCCTGGTCTGCTTTGGAGTGGCACCCCTGGCCCCCTTTGTGGACACTGCTCAACCAGCTATCTTGCAGTTTGAGTTCATGGACACACTGCGTTGGCCTCCTCCAGCCAGCCTCACTTGCCCCCCCTGGCCTGCCCTGGCGTCTGCACCCCACAACTCTGCCTCCACAGGGACAGGTATGCCGCTGGACCTTGCCATTTTCAAGCCTTTGCCCCACTCCCAGTCCACCCCACCCAATGACTACGCCTGCTCCTCTGAACTCTGCAGTTGTCACCACGGAATGCCTTGAAATTTCTCTCCTAGCCTATAGGTTACCTTGCAAGCTTTTCCATGTACCTATGCAGTGTTGTATGTATATGTGGGGGGAGTTCTCCCCACAGGTGGCTCTGTGGGCGACGTGGGGTCCCGCGCGGTGCTGTACTCTCCCTGCCCCTCGCTGGCCTCCCTACCACTCCATGGGGGAGGGGGCTGGCGGGGTGCACCGGGGGACTGCTGTGCGGCGTGGGGTGCCCGGCGACTGGCTGCGGAGACACCAGTGGCAGAGACGTAGCTGGGGAGCTGTTTTTTGCATCCGGCACAACGGGGGGCACTCTGGCCAACCCCCCTTAGGGGTTGGTGGACTGCCAGATGGGACACCTGTGGGGTCTGGCAGATGTAATATGTTTTACCACCTGAAGCAGTTCGGGCAGATCTGCCTGATGCCCTCTGGGCCCCCCCCTTCCTGGGGGTCACCTGGCTGTCTACCGCTGTGGGGACCGGGAGAGTTGACCGCGCCGCCTCTGTTGAGGAGCCCCTTCCCGGCGCACTGTGGTGGGTGACCAAGGGACATGGGCCACCCCCCTCCTCTGCTGTTAAAGGTCTACATGTCTCTTCAATTTACAGGTATTGCCTTGCTGTTGGCCACCTCTTCTTCTCTACCAGGGCTAAAAATAAACATTTTTGTTTATTGTTGTATTCGATATTACCATTAGTTTGCCTCTCCTTTATAATTGAATTGAGTCATGTGTCTCCCTGGTCCCCCCTCCCAGCATCTCCGCTATTAATGATTTTGCTGTTACCTGCTGCTTACCTTTGGGGTGACTTGCACTGCCCCCCCTAGGGTAGGTTCCAGGTTGCACACCTTTGTGCTGTACCGTGTTTTAAGGCTTTCGGCCTTCATCATAGACTAGTCCCCATCCCCTCTCCTTATCTCCCCCTTATCTCCCTCTCTCTCTATCCTTTGCTTATTTGACTCTTCTCCTCATCTCCCCCTCCTTTCTCCCCATCTTTTTCCTTTCTTTTCTCCCCCTCCCCCCTCTTTTTTATCTCTTTTTTCTCTCCATATGTCTCACACCTGAGAACCTACCGGATACCGTTGGGCTTCCCTACAGTTGCAGGAGCCATATCGAAACCTCCTTGTGCGGTCATGGGTCTCCTTAAGCTCACCTTGCTCAATATTCAAGGGCTCAATATGCCTGAAAAGCGATCCCAGCTTTTGTCCATTTTAAAGAAAGGTGGGACGCAGGTGGCTTTCCTTCAGGATACCCATTTCAGAGGAGACCACATCCCCAAACTGACAAATGGGGCTTTCCTCCCAGTCTACCATAGTGTCTCTCCCATCTCCAAGTCCAAGGGGGTTAGCGTCCTGCTGGCTAAATCTGGACCCTGGGTCTTTGAAGCGCAAAAGTCTGACCCGATGGGCCACTACCTTCTTCTACGAGGTAGGGTCTCTGATGTGCGGGTCACCCTCGCTAATGTGTATTTCCCCAATACCGACCACTCGCAATTCCTGTGTGAACTTCTCCCCGACCTCCTTGATTTCACGGAAGGCCTCTTACTGTTCGGTGGCAACCTAAATTTTGCTATGGAACCGCTGCTTGATGTCTCGCGGGGTGCCATGCACCTCTCTTATTCCTGCCTCAGGAGAATCAAGGCGGACTTACACACTCTCCATCTGGTAGACCCCTGGCAGATCCACCACTCGCAAGACCGTGACTATTCGTTCTTTTCACAGGTACACCATACCTATTCCAGACTTGACTACCTGTTAATAACACACCAGGAGCTTGCTAGGGTGGTGGATTCCTCCATCAATGTCATATCTCTGTCGGACCATGCACTGATTCATCTTACCCTACAGATTGGCCAGATGGTGCAATCCCCGCCTAGCAGGAGGCTAAATGAGGCCCTCCTCCAGTGGGAGGAGATCCGCACGGACATCTTATCCACCCTGAGGGAGTATTCCGCCACCAAAACCAATTCGGTCAGCAACCCTCTGGTAGTCTGGGAGGCCCTTAAGACCGTGGTGCAGGGTGCCCTGATCAGGTTGGGGGGGCTCATTGTAAAAGGGAGAGATCACAACGGGCAGAAGACTTGCTTATGCGATTGTGTGTGCTGGAATGCTCTCATAAGGAAACTCTGGCCCGCTCTACCTTTCAGGACCTTTTGAAAGTCCTTTGAAAGTTTCAAAAGACAAAGTGAAAACTAGCCTGGATCCATCGTGCGATGTGTACATTTTCCAACAAACCAGGCACACTGCTATCAAAGGCGTTGCGTGGCCCTCGTACCAAGACTTATATTCCAAGCATAATTACCGCATCTGGCCAGAAATGATCTGCCTCACCCAACATAGCAAGGGAATTTCACTCATTTTTAGAGACTTGTATAACATGGACTGCCCTCTCTCCCCAGATCCTTCCCGGGAAGAAGGCTCCTCAATACGCTCCTATCTGATCTCATCAGGCATTCCACCTTTAGCTACTGTAGTCCAAGAGGAGCTTGAGGAGCCCATGACTGCGGAAGAATTAGAGACCGCCTTGGCCGACGCCAAACCCAGAAAAGCCCCGGGAACAGATGGCTTTACCCCCTCTTACTATAAGGTCTTCTTTGAGATTCTCTCTGGGCCCATGGTCCTGGCATTTAACTCCATTACAAACTGAGAATCTTTTCACCCGGACTCTCTGAAAGCTTTCATCTCACTCATCCCGAAGGAGGGGAAGGACCCACTGCAGTGCGGGAGCTACCGCCCCATTGCTCTCCTGAATACAGACCTGAAATTGCTCGCTAAAGTTCTGGCAAACCCGTTGCCTCCATACCTACCGGGTCTGATTCAAAGAGACCAGGTGGGCTTTGTCCCCCTATGAGAGCCAAGGGACAATACCATCCGGGTATTAAATCTGATTCATGCAGCCAGAACAGGGAAACGGCCTCTCCTTTTTGTTGTCAACCGACGTGGAGAAGGCCTTTGACCGAGTCAATTGGTCCTTCATGAGTGCCACCCTGGAACATATAGGCCTTTGAACGTCCATGTTGTCATGGATTCTATCCCTCTACTCAACACCTTCGGCAGCGATCAAGGTGAATGAAACTAGATCAGCTTTCTTCTATATACGCAACGGAACCAGGCAGGGATGTCCCTTGTCCCCATTGATCTTCATCCTGACCCTGGAACCCTTTCTGTGGATTACAAAAAAAAAAAACTACCGGTATATCCAGTAGAGAAAAAAAAAAACCTTTATGCACGTAGCGGAGCGACTACTTCTAAGGGCCGGAACTCTCTGTTTACGTGTGAAGTGGGAGAGCCTCGTTTTGGCTTTTAAATATAAAGAGGCATATCCTCTTGTGTAGTATACGAAACAGTACAAAAAAGGAGAAAAAGGAAAAAAAAAGAGAGCAGATAGAACAAAAAAGAAGAGGGGAAGAAATACAGGCCACAAATGAAGTGGGGTTCTCCCCGTCTTCAGCAAAATCCCTAATGTGTCACCCCTGGGTAACTGCTCGGTTATACCGATTATGACAATTTATAGGGGGAAAGATGAAGGGCGGAAACCCAGCAGTGTTCCCAAAGTGCAGTCTCAAACTACAAAGCTTCTGTCCACAATACAAGGCAATTGATTCCTCCAGGACTCACCTATCCCTGCATCTCTGCCCTCCTGCTGACAGTCCACACAGAGAGGGGAGGGAGTGAAGGCTGCCTCAATGCAAACCGGTCCGACCGCCTCTTTGCCTGTCGGTTCCCAGCTGAGGTCTCCCTAAGCTCTGCTCCTTAGGGCAGTGTGGCTGATCGCCCCTGCCTGGCGTCCTGTCTTCCTCCCCACCAATCAGACCGGCAGCACAGGAGGGGACAGAGATGTCTCGCTGCTCCACGCTGGAATCGGACATGTGAGAGTTGCGGCTGTGACACTACCATACTCATGCTCCGATCATGTCATCACCCAAGGTCGACTAGTTCTATCTTGATTGTTATTTGCTACTTCTAATTACCCAAATAATACCGGTGTCACTTTACTTAGTCTCTGTATGCCTTTACTAGACCAATCCTATGTATTTAAATTTATTTAAATGAGCTGGTGTACCTGTGTTTCTCGCAGGGAAAAAGGCCCTAACCCTTTTTTTTTAAAACATGGCCACATAGGACAGCATGGTTCTTTGGCAACGTGTGGTTTAAGCACCTGAAAATGCTCTGTGTTTACAAATGCGTGGGTGCTCCCTTTGAAGTCTATGGTGCCAAAAATGTCCCATTCTGCTTTGAATGTAGCTCCTGTACCTTCCTGAGCTTTAGGTGCCATTAAGAATTAATGGCACCCCTGTGTGTCTGCTTAACAGCAGCGTGTTTTGGCTGCAGGAACGCGTGAGATTTACACACAATCCCACACCTGTGATAGCATGAACCTAGCTGAGTAGTAGGTAACAAATACTGATATTCACACAGTATGGCTTTACATAATGTACTGTACATAAATATAACAAGCAGTTCAAGAGAAACAAATTCATCATTTTTATTGAAAGCGGAAGTATAGTATTTTTTATATATTCGGGATACAGCACATTTGTTTTCCCATTACCTGCAGGCTGCTGATTCTGCTAAAAATATTCCATTCTATGCCTCCTTCACTACCTGAGTGTTGTCCTGAGCAGCAGTCTTCCGGGCTGTGAGAGTTTAGCTGACCATACATCAGGGGCGTCGCTAGGGGGTGGCTATCAGGGCTGCAGCCCCGAATGTCATGCCCATAGCCCCGAGTGTCCTGGGGGGTCCCTTCAGGGCGATCTCAGGCGGCTTGCATTGACTTCTATGATAGAAGTCTCCTGGCAAGCCGCCTTGAGATCGCCTCGAGCGCCGCGCCGCTTCGCTCCGCGCCGCTTCGAGTCACGAGGCGGCTTGTCAGAGCCGCGAGCGGGCGGCTTTCAGAGCCGCGAGTGCTTGTTGAGTCACGAGGCGGCTTGTCAGAGCCGCGAGCACGCGGCTTGTCGGAGCTGCGAGCGGGCGGCTTTCAGAGCCGCGAGTGCGCGGCTTGTCAGAGCCGCGAGCGGGCGGCTTTCAGAGCCGCGAGTGCGCGGCTTTTCAGAGCCGCGAGCACGCGGCTTGTCACAGTCACTGTGCCAATCACAGCGGTCTCCCGCTGTGTTACTATAGAGCAGTGCTCTGAAATATCCGGCGGCTGGCCACTGTATCAAAGCTCCGCCTCCTAGACGTGATAGATGGATCATGGAACACTGTCCAATGCCGGGAAATTTAAACAGTGTTCCGTCTATCGCGTCTAGGAGGCGGAGCTTTGCTACAGTGGCCGGGCCGCCGGATATTTCAGAGCACTGCTCTATAGTTGGCGCTTCCCTATGTGTCCTCCTGTTTGACCACTAGGGGGACTTTGTGGCACTGTTGTAATATTTTATGTGGTGTTATATGGGTGTTACCACCTGTGAATTAATAATGGTATCTGAGGTAGGAAAAAAGGACATCAGTGTTAAAAACTATGTGTATACATTTAATTAATATATAAATAATTAAAGACAAATAAATATATGATGTGTATAAATATAAAATATAATAAAATATATGTGTTAAGTGATAATCTATATATTAATAAATAAAGACTTTCGTGTCAGTGAAATAATAATTAAGTGTCCACCATTGTGGGTATATTGTGGTGTATTTTATAATGTTGTCACGGTGTTTCAGGGGGATCACCAGTTTGTCCTCCTGTGTATCCCTTCGCGGTTGATATCTCGTCACGAGAC
>BLSH010040768.1:703373-735946 GCA_018402905.1 Glandirana rugosa
TCTTCCATAAAGGCCGGATTTGTGGAGTGCACGACTAATAGTTGTCCTGTGGACAGATTCTCCCACCTGAGCTGTGGATCTCTGCAGGTCCTCCAGGGTTACCATGGGTGTCTTGGCTGCTTCTCTGATTAATGCTCTCCTTGCCCGTCCTGTCAGTTTAGGTGGACAGCCATGTCTTGGTAGGTTTGCAGTTGTGCTATACTCTTTCCATTTTTCCTCTTTCCATTTTCAGATGATGGATTGAACAGTGCTCCGTGAGATGTTCAAAGCTTAGGATATTTTTTTATAACCTAACCCTGCTTTGAACTTCTCCACAAATTTATCCCTGACCTGTCTGGTGTGTTCCTTGGCCTTCATGATGCTGTTTGTTCACTAAGGTTCTCTAACAAACCTCTGAGGGCTTCACAGAAGAGCTGTATTTACACTGAGATTAAATTACACACAGGTGGACTCTATTTACAAATTAGGTGACTTCTGAAGGCAATTGGCTCCACTAGATTTTAGGTGTATCGGGGTAAAGGGGGCTAAATACAAAAGCACATTATACTTTTCAAATATTTATTTGTGAAAAAAATTTAAAATCATTTTCCTTCCACTTCACAATTATGTGCCACTTTGTGTTGGTCTATCACATAAAATCCCAATAAAACACATTAACGTTTTTGGTTGTAACATGAAAAAATGTGGAAAGTTTCAAGGGGTATGAATGCGTTTTCAAGTCACTGTATAGTGTTTCTGATTTGTTTTTGACCATTAGATATTGCAAATTTAATGGAAGTGAACATATATTTCCTTCAAATATCAAACCTCATGCAAGGAAATCTTAAACAGAACCTATCTTTCACATGAATGTTTTGAATATTTGAATTGAATAACTGAATTGACTTCATTTTTTCTGATTTCACCTTTCAGTAAAGCCCAGAATACCTGTCTCTTTGGGAAAGGTAAATGCAGAGATTAATTTCTTTACTTTGTGTAGAAGAGAGTAGGCTTTTTATGTGTGAGGGAATGGGATGATTTAAAGCTGGACTTCAGGGGCAAATAGCTAGCTGCACAGTTTAAAGACACATATGCAATATGCCTAAAGATTTGTAATCCCCTCCTACCCCCCAGGTTTGCTGTAAATTAGTCGTCAGCAGTAGCAGCTCGTGGTATATTTTTTGGGGGGCGGCAAACAATGCACCCGCACCCCCCCAGTTACCCCAAATTGGTCCCGGGCAGCTCATCCTCCGGGCGGCGGCTTCCCCTGCGTCTCCTCCTCCTCGGCATCACAGCGGCTCCCACTGTGCATCTCCTCCCTCCTCCTCCTAGGAGGCCAATAGGTGTGCTTCTCCTCTCGAACAAACGGGTGACGGGTCTCAGGACCCGCTTCCTGCTTGGCCGGGCAAAGAATCAGGAAGAGAATTGCGAATATTAATGCGCTATTGTCACACAACTGGGTGGGCTCAGGGCGCAGTGCTCTGCTCCCTGAGCCCATCCTTTTTTGAAGCCAATTAAAGCCTCAGGCTCTAATCATTTGCTTCTAAAAAATCCATGCATCCGGAACCCTGCTTGTAGATTAGGGGCCGGGTGCATGGATTAGTTGGGTGGCATCTCTGCGCCCCGTATGGAAGGGCCGTCACTGGTAGTCAGATACTACAACCAGGAAGGAGACACCACTTCCTCTTCTGTTAGAGCTAAAGCCCAATTTAACCTTCAGTTTAAATTGGCTAAATACTTTCCAAGTACAATAAAACAAAGCTGTTGAATGCCTTATAGTTTTTTTTTCTTTCTAAAGCAGCCATAGCCTGAACTGAAAAGTCTATCCCCTGCCAACAACTGTAGTGGGACCCTTGCTCTCTTAATCATTCTGTAAATGCCCAAATTATCCCCTGCTAAGTCAGAGCCAGAACACTGTAATCAGTAGCAGGCATGAGCTTTGATGATTGCAGAAATATAGGTCTGACTCAGTATGGGGTGTGTTGGACCTCTGCAGATGAAAACTAATTTTACACAGAGAGAATAGGTCACACTGTGCAGCTGCTGCTGTGGGATAGCCCTTTCTATCTGGGTGGTAGCTGCTTTACAATGAAAACAATCTGTAAGACATTAACATACACGCAAATAAATACTGGTATCAGTGCTGATACTAAGCATTTGCACGAGTAACGGTACTCGTGCAAATGCTCCGATACCTGAAACTGATACTTTCAGGCTTGGTTCTTTCAGCTGTCAGCGGTATTCCCCCACTGACAGCTAAACTGTATTAAAAAAAGGCAGTTATGGTTGTTAAAGCGGAGTTCCACCCAAAAGTGGAACTTCCGCTTTAACGGAAGGTGACCCTCCCCAACATGCCACAATTGGCATGACTTTTTTTTGGGGGGGTGACCAGGGACCCTGTTTTCACACAGTCCCAGGTGCCACTTCCTCCCTTCGGAAAGGAAGTCTCTTTCCACCCTCCCTCCCGGCGATCTTCTGGGACACGTCACAGGTCCCAGAAGAAACGCCAAGCCATTCACAAGCCTCAGCGCAATTCGCACATGCGCAGTGAGCGCCCAGCTTTGAAACCAAAGCCGGGTTCCCACACTTGTGATGCCGGCGCCGCCGAGGGTGGGGGAGACAAGCGAGCCCTCAGGTGGCCGCATCGCTGGAACGAGGGACAGGTGAGTGGACGATTATTAAAAGTCAGCTGCTACTCTTTTGGGGTGGAACTCCGCTTTAAGGAGCGGGGTCTCTCAGCTGCTGAAACAGAGAGATAAAAAGAAACATTGTTACTTTTTGTATCTGTTTCTTCAGCCACAGATCAAAAGGATGAACTTTCCTCTGAAGATGAAGTCAGTCTGAAGTAATCTGTCAAGTAAAAAAACATTTTTTTTTTAAATTAACCACTTCAGCTCTGGAAGGTTTTACCCCCTTCCTGACCAGAGCACTTTTTTGCAATTTGGCACTGCGTTGCTTTAACTGGTAATTGCACGGTCATGCAACTTTGTACCCAAACAAAATGTGCGTCCTTTTTTCCCACAAATAGAGCTTTCTATTGGTGGTATTTGATCACCACTGGGATTTTTATTTTTTGTGATATAAACGAAAAAAGACCAAAAATTTTGAAAAAAAAATAACATTTTCTACTTTTTGTTATAAAAAAATGCAATAAACTCAATTTTTGTCATACATTTAGGCCAAAATGTATTCAGCCACATGTTTTGGTTAAAAAAATTCAATAAGCACATATTTATTGGTTTGCGCAAAAGTTATCGCATCTACAAACTATGGTACATTTACTGGAATTTACGCAGCTTTTAGTTTATGACTGCCTATCTCATTTCTTGAGGTGCTAAAATGGCAGGGCAGTACAACCCCCCCCCCCCAAATTACCCCTTTTTGGAAAGCAGACACCCAAGGAATTTGCTGAGAGGCACGTTGGGCCCATTGAATATTTCATTTTTTTGTCACAAGTGATTGAAAAATGAAAAAAAAAAAAAAATTACACAAAGTTGTCAATGAAATTATATTTTGCTTACACATGCCATGGGTATATGTGGAATTACACCCCAAAATAGATTCTGCTGCTTCTCCTGAGTATGGGGATACCACATGTGAGAGACTTTTTGGGAGCTTAGTTGCGTACAGGACCCCAAAAAACAATCACCACCTTCAGAATGTCAAAGGGAGTAAGTTGCACATTTCACTTCCTCACTACCTATCACAGTTTCGGAGGCCATGAACTGGCAAGACAGCACAACCCCCCCCCCCCCAAATGACCCCATTTTGGGAATTAGACACCCCAAGCTATTTGCTGAGAGGCATGTTGAATCCATGGAATATTTTGCCACAAGTTTTGGGAAAATGACAAAAATGTATTTTTTTTTTCTTTGTACAAAGGTGTCAATTAAATGATATATTGCTCACGCATGACATTGATAAATGTGAAATTACACTCCAAAATACATCCTGCTGCTTCTTCTGAGAAGACATGTAAGACAATCTCGCTGCGTACAGGACCCCGAAAACCAATCACCGCCTTCAGGCTTTCTAAGGGCGTAAATTGCTCATTTCAATTCCTCACTACCTATCACAGTTTCGGAGGCCCTGAAATGTCAAGTTAGCACAAACCCCCCCCCAATGTTTACATATGACATGAGTCTGATGCTTGCGTTCGCCTTTGCATGCAAGCGGGGGGAGGGAGGGCAGAGGTGCTTTAATTTTATTTTTATTTTTAATTATTTATTTTGCTATTTTATTTTTACACTGTCCCTTTAATTTTTATTTGTTTTTTATCGTTTTTATTGTTATCACAGGGAATGTAAATATCCCCTATGATAGTAAAAAAAAATGAAATGAAAAAAATGGGGTCTATTAGACTCTAGATCTCCTCTGCCCTTAAAACATCTGACCACACCAAGATCGGTGTGATAAGATGCTTTCCCAATTGCCCAATGGCGCTGTTTATATCCAGCGAAACCGAAGTCATTAAATGCTCATAGCTTCTGGTTTCTTAGGCCATAGAGATGATTGGAGCCATTCTGGCCTCCACTCTCTGATCAGCTCTATGATCAGCTGGCGGAACCACCGTTGCATTCTTGGGTTCCCCAGTGGGATAGGAGAGCCTGAGAAAACCATGGAATGCGGCAGGGGGGGGGAGGCGTCTCGCCTCCCACTGCTTTTATAAGCAGTTTAGTGACTAATTACTTGCTAGGATTGCTTTTACATGAAAGCCAACCGCTGGCTGAAAAAAATGATACCAAGATAATGCCTAAACCTGCAGGCATCATTCTGGTATAACCACTCAAAGTCCAGCAACGTTGCTGGTCCTTGTTGGGCATATATTGTAATGTTCTTTTTTTTCATGCTGCCTGTGGGCCAAATGAAAAAAGAGAACCTAACAGATTCCTCCACTCACATCGATCGATGTGGATGAAGAAATCTCTGCCAAGAAAAGTGAATAAAAATATATGCCGAATAATAGACCCTAGCATAGGCATAGATCCGCCCTCTGTGTCCACCTCATCCCCTATGCTTCGTCGTATATGCTTTTTTTAAACTGTGTTGGTGAAATCACCTCCTACAGCGCTGGAGTCGCTGCTTTTATTTATTGTGAGAGCAAACCCTGTTGCTGTCAAAATAAACAAATCAGTGCTGCAGCTGAATGACGTACCTGCAAAGCAAACAATGGTTAACAATAAAACAGAGTAACAGTACAGTAAAAGTGTAGAATGACATACCTGCAAAGCAAACAATGGTTAACAATAAAACACAGTAACAATAAAACATTACAGTGTAGCATAACATATAGTAAAACAGTAAGAACAGTAAAACGACAACTATTTTTGGCTTTTTCAGGTTAGGGTCTCTCAAAATGTGATAGCCATCTAACATCTTTTGAGACCCTGTGTGAACTCTACTAGTGTGTGGTAGTGCCAGAAACAGTCCCCGATGCAGAGACCAGGTTCGCCAGGACATGAGGGGCAAAAATAGTGGGTGTCACGCCTGCATTCGTGCTTGCTACAGACACTGCATCTTTTTTTGGGTGCTCTTTGGGTAGGGGTACCAGGGAGGACATCCAGAAAAGTGCCGCTCACTGCATCTTGATTTGGAAATTTGGCCACAACACCTTCTGTATACAAAAGGGCTGTGATGATCTATTCCTGGAATTTAAGAAGGATCCACTTTTTCCTGACGCTTTGTATAGTACATAAGCGTTGAATAGAGCAAATTGGAATAAATATACAGACTCTTTTTTGTACCAGTGTCTGGCCTATGGGCAACTAAGTATGGCCCCATCAGCTGGTTGTTGAAGTCCACTACTCCCATTTTGCCGTTGTCGTCGTGGACACAGAGGGGCTTCTTAACAACACCAGTCACCCTAGTAATCACGACTGCCATATGTGCGTGAATGGAAACAGAATGAAAATGTTCCGTTTGTCCTTCCACCTTACTGCAATAAATTCATTGCACCACAAGCAGGCTCTCTCCCCCTGACTAAGTGGGGCATTTACAAGCCATACATATTATACATTTTGACCCCATATCTGACACGCTTGCTGGGGAGAAACTGTAACAAGGCGGCCAGAAAACGTAATCAGGGATTCATCAACGCAGACATCTTGTTCAGGGATGTAAAAGGCTGCAAATTTTTGGTTGAAGTGGTTTACGAGGGACCGAATTTTGTGGTTCCTATTCAGGGTCACCCCGAGGATGAGAGAGTTCATTGCATGAGTGCATGGATATTTGCTTGTGTCTAGTCCTGGCCATGGCAGCAGAGAATATGGGCAAATGATGAATTGGGTCAGTGGACCAATATGACCGTAACTCATTCTTTTTAGTAATACCCATGTTGAGGGATAGGCCCAGAAAGGTCTTAAATTCGGGAACCGTGAAATGCTAGCACAGGCTTCCAGTATCCATAGTTTCAGGTGCTGCACATCTCGTATCTTCACAGCATATGGTTTTTTATGGTTTTTATGGTCAGTAAAAACCAATACCGGGTGAGCTGCTCCTTCCAGGAGGTACCGCCATTCCTCCAAAGCCAACTTGATGGCCAGCAATTCCCTATCACCGACATCATAGTTCCAGCAAGATGGTGCACCACCACATTATGAGTGTCAGGTCCGAGCATTCCTAGATGAACAGTTTCCTGGAAAGTGGATTGGTCGTCGTGGGCCAGTTGAATGGCCCCCAAGGTCTCCCGATCTGACCCCCTTAGACTTTTATCTTTGGTGTCATCTGAAGGCAATTGTCTATGCTGTGAAGATACGAGATGTGCAGCACCTGAAACTACGGATACTGGAAGCCTGTGCTAGCATTTCTCCTGCGGTGTTGCTATCAGTGTGTGAAGAGTGGGAGAAGAGGGTTGCATTGACAATCCAACACAATGGGCAGCACATTGAACACATTTTATAAGTGGTCAGAAACTTGTAAATAACTCATGAAAGAATAAAGTTACGTTAAAACCAAGCACACCATTGTTTTTCTTGTGAAATTCCCAATAGGTTTGATGTGTCACGTGACCCTCTTCCTAATGAAAAAACAAAAGTTGGATTCAAAATGGCCGACTTCAAAATGACCGCCATGGTCACCACCCATCTTGAAAAGTTTCCCCCCTCACATATACTAATGTGCCACAAACAGGAAGTTAATATCACCAACCATTCCCATTTTATTAAGGTGTATCCATATAAATGGCCCACCCTGTAGAGTGGGGAGTGTTTGCGGGTGCATGGCTTGCGCCCCGAACACTCCCTAAACATGGGCAAATCAGCTTCCCAGTTGCAATCAGCTGATTGCAAGCTAGGAAAGCTTTCCATAGACCACTGTGTGACCGGTGCCCGGACACACTGAAAGTGACCATTTTTTTGTGTGAAAAGCTTTGGCGGTGGTGCGCGTGAGCCCCCTATTGATGGGCTGCGACTGATCTGTACTGTCCTGACATTTTTGGGCCTCAAGAAATGAGATAGGCCGTTAGTACATCAGGACAGATCGATTTTCAGATATATGCCATAGTTTGTAGACTCTATAACTTTCCTACAGACTAAATAATATACACTGATTTGGGTTATTTTCACCAAAGAAATATAGCAGAATACATTTTGGCCTAAGTTTATGCAGAACAATTATTTATGTGCAAAGTTTTATAACAGAACTGAAGAAAAACATATTTTTTTTCAAAATTTTCTTTTTTAGTTTATTTAGCAAAAAATAAAAACCCCAGTGGTGAATCAATCCCACCAAAAGAAATCTCTAGTTGTGTGAACAAAATGATAAAAACTTAGTTTGGATGCAGTGTTGCATGACCGTGCAATTGTCATTCAAACTGCAACAGTATTGAAAGTTGTTAAACTGAAGCTTACACACCCCCAGCCTGCTGACTTCACAATGAAGAAGCAGAAACACACTGAAAAGTCAGTAACTCTGCTCTCTCCTCTGATCAGTACATGTTCATGTATAAGCATCTGCTTAACTACCAGTGGTGCCCTCTTTCTACCTTGCTCAGTACTCCAGAGGATTACAGGAGGCTAATATCAATACATGATATTCAGGTACTTAAGCTGATTGTATGTAAAAATAGATTAAAAGAATGCAAAAATTAGCATACACATGCAATTACATGGTGTGTTTTTATATCTGCCTGCAATTCAGCTTTAATGGTGTCTGTCTGTGTAACATAAAATATAGGTAGGCTTAGCTTAAAAACTCAGATAAATGTATGGCTATTGAAAAGGTTTTGTTAATGTTATAAATATACCCTGGTTAAAAATAAGTTAAGGAAAATCTAAAATTTTACAGTTATCCCTAGGAAAGGAGGTAAGGGGAAATCTTCCAATAGGTACATCTATTCTGGCAGCAGCTGTCTACAAGGAGACATAACCTAACTTTATTTTGCATCTTTGGAACAGGAAGTGAAGAGAAATATCCCCAATCATGCATAAAGAGAAAAAAATCACCTGGAAGGGGTTTTAACCCTTCCATATTCAATTAAATAAAGGGTTTTTGGCTATGCATTCACTTTAAGTCAAGTTAAAAATAACAAATCCATCCATGAAGGTATTTTAACATTATTCTTATAGATCTAGGCTTAAATAATTTGAAGCTGAACTCCAACTTTACCTCTCCTGCACCGAAATTGCTTCCTCTGATTGCACTGCACACTGTGAGCTTCTCACATTGTGCATTAAAAGCTGCATTAAGTCAAGTGAGTTGGTTTGATCCTGGCTCATCGGGGCCACTACAGTGTTCATCAGTGCCCTACAGTCCCACTACAGTGCTCATCAGCGCCATCAGTGCCACTACAGTGCCATCAGTGCCACTAGTTCCCCCTTAGTGCCACTACAGTGCTCATCAGTGCCCTACAGTTCCACTACAGTGCCATCAGTGCCACTACAGTGCTCATCAGTGCCCTACACTGCCATCAGCGCCACTACAGTGCTCATCAGTGTCACTACAAAGGCCATCAGTGCCACTACAGTGCTCATCAGTTCCCTACAATGCCACTACAGTGCCATCAGTGCCACTACAGTACTCACCAATGCCATCGCAGTGCCATCAGTGCCAATCAATGCCACTACAGTACTCATCAGTGCCATACAGTACCACTACAGTGCTCATCAGTGCCACTGCAGTGCTCATCAGTGACCTACAGTGCCACTACAGTGCTCATCAGTGCCCTATGGTGCCAATACAGTGCTCATCAATGCCACTACAGTGCTCATCAGTGCCACTACAGTGCCATCAGTGCCACTACAGTGCACACCAGCGCCACTTCAGTGGCCATCAGTGCAACTATAGTGCCACTACAGTGCTATCAGTGCCACTACAGTGTTCATCAGTGCCCTACAGTGCCACTGCATTGCTCATCAGTGCCCTACGGTGCCACTGCAGTGCTCGTCAGTGCCACCACACTGCTCATCAGTGCCACTACAGTGCTCATCAGGGCCACTACAGTGCTCATCAGTGCCACTACAGTGCTCATCCGTGCCCTACAGTGCCATCATTGCCTTACATTGTCCATCAGTGAGTGCTTATTAGTGCCATCCATGCACATCAGTGCCATCACTGAGTGCTTATCAGTGCTCATCAGTGACCTACAGTGCCATCAGTGAGTGCTTATCAGTGCTCATCAGTGACCTACAGTGCCATCAGTGAGCACTCATCAGTGCCGCTAAAGAGCTCATCAGTGCCACAACAGTGCTCATCAGTGCCACAACAGTGCTCATAAGTGCCACTACATTGCCCTATTAGTGCTCCCAGTGCCCAATAGTGCACATCTGTGGCCATTGGTGAGTACTCATCAGTGCCACCCTATCAGTGGATCCTCAACAGCGCCCGTCGGTGCCATAACAATGTGTTAAAAATGCGTAAAAGAAATGTGTTTTCATTTTGTTTCCACGTTTTTCCAAAAACTGTAAAAGTGTGAAAGTCTCAAAACATTTGGTATCGCCATACTCAGGAGGAGTAGCAAAATGTATTTTTGGTGTGATTTTTGCTATGTGCATGCCATGTGTTAGAAATATCTTATAAATGGACAACTTTGTGTAAAAAAAAAAAAAATGAATTTTATTAAAACTTACCGTAAAACCCTTTTCTCTGAGTTCACTGAGAGACGCAGCTCTCCATTGACATGTGGGTTATATGCAGATCCTATTAGGAGTTAACTAGGCAAAGAAAGAAAGAAATCTGGCCCCTCCCAGGGGGCTGTCCTCTCTTTCCCATATAATCCCCCTACCCTGCTCAGTACATCAGTTCGTAACAAGCCGTACCGAAAAAAACGCAGAGGGGTGGGTGCTGCGTCTGTCAGTGAACTCAGAGAAAAGGATTTTATGGTAAGTTTTAATAAAATCCCTTTTTCTCCTACGTTCACTGACAGACGCAGCTCTCCATTGACATGTGGGGATGTCCCAAAGCTGTGTCATTAGGAGGGGTGGGCAAACGACAACAACTGTACCCAACAGAACCTCTGAAGAGGCGCCAGACACGCCTACACTGCCGCCTGTAAAACTTTGTAGCCAAAAGCAGCATCCGAAGATGCGGACACATAAACTTTATAAAACTTAGTAAACATGTACACTGAGGCCCAAGTGGCCGCCTTGCACACCTGTGACACCGAGGCCTGGTGCAGAAAAGCCCAGGCCAGGAAGTGTTAACAGCCCTGGTAGAATGAGCCGTGACTGGAAAAGGAGGCACTTTGCCCCAAACAGAATAAGCATGAGTCACAGTCTGTCTGATCCAACGAGAGACAGTAGCTGACGAGGCCGCCATTCCTTTGCTCTGACCATCCGTCAAGACAAACAACGCGTCAGACCTCCGAAAAGAGTCTGTAGCTGCCAAATACACCCGCAAAGCTCGTACGACATCCAAGGAATGCAACTCAATCTCCTTAGGATGTGAAGGGTGCGGACACAATGAAGGGAGAACAATATCTTCGTTAATATGAAAAGAAGAAACCACCTTCGGCAAAAAAGAAGGCGACGGGCGCAAGACCGCCTTGTCCCTGTGCAGGACCAAGTAAGGAGACCTGCAGGACAACGCTGGCAACTCAGACACCCGCCTAGCGGATGTAATGGCCTCCAAGAAAGCCACGTTCTGCGACAACAATTGTAAGGGAATATCCCTGATCTTCTCATATGGTGGCTTCTGAAGCACTGAAAGCACCAAATTCAAATCCCACGGTGCCATAGGCGACCACACCTGAGGAGCCACATGGCGCACACCTTGTACAAATGTACGAATCAATGTGACGCCAGAGGGCGTTGAAAAAGAATCGCCAAAGCCGATATCCGGTCCTTGAGAGTACTCAAGACCAATTGTTTATTCAGGCCCTGTTGTAAAAAAGTCAGGACCCTGGATACCACATAAGAGCGAGGGTTCCAACCCCCCGCCTCACACCATATAATATATGCCTTCCAGGTGCAATGATAAATCTTGCGCGTAGTACACTTGCGTGCTTTCAGCATGGTAGGGACCACTGAGTCGTCTACACCCCTGTCCCTCAGCACCTGGGACTCAATAGCCAGGCCATCAAAGCCAGAGAGTGTAAAGCAGGGTGCAATATGGGTCCCTGAGACAACAGATCGTCTCGCAGCGGGAAACGCCAGGGAGCGTCTGCCACAATTCTTACCACGCCGGCGTACCACGGACGCCGAAGCCAATCTGGAGCCACCAGAATCATCGGAATTCCCTCCGCTTCTACCCTGCGCAGTAGACGTGGGAGAAGTTTTAGGGGAGGATAGGTGTACAGAAGACAATACCGACCCCAAGGTGCCACGAGCACGTCTGTGGCCACCACCAATGGGTCTCTTGTCCTGCACACAAAGGTCTTTACTTTGTGCTTAAATCGAGACGCCATGAGGTCCACGTCTGGCGTGCCCCACTTGTGGCAAATCTGGCTGAACACTTCTGGATGGAGGGACCATTCCCCCTGATGCAGCGTCTGGCGACTGAGGAAGTCCACCTGCCAATTTTCTACGCCTGGAATGTAGATGGCGGAGATTGCCGGTACGTGAAATGCTGCCCAACGCAGAATGAGAGCTGCTTCCACAGCCACTGCCGTACTCCTCATTCCGCACTGATGGTTCACCGCTGTGGCATTGTCCGACTGAACCCGAATCGGGAACCCTTGCAACCTAGCCGTCCAGCGGGATAGGTAGAGTCTGATCGCTCTTAGCTCCAGCACATTGATCGAAAGGCGAGATTCCTGCGCCGACCAACGGCCCTGGGTCGACAGGTGTCCCAGGACGCCCCCCCAGCCCGACAGGCTTGTGGCAGGCGCAGCACTATGAAGTGCCTTATGCGCTGTGGCATTAGAAGAATTTCACTTTTTGACCTTTTTGGTCCAAACAAGACTCTCTGTTACTCTATCATTCTTCTAGCGCCGTTCTATGGAAGCAGTAGGTTTAAAGAGCACACCAAACTCTTAAAAAATAACTTCTTTATTAACTTCAGCTTTTCTTCATGTATAACACTGACAATTTTGCAGCAGACAGTCCATATACAAGCACGTGTTGAATAAAATCTTACAAAATGGCGATTCAACTGTTCAATGAAATGGTGGATATATTTCTCTTCAGCATCTGTACTTTCACTCTAAGATCTCTCTGATAGGTATATCAATAGTTTACTTGTTTGAACTCTGAATAGCTTGTACAGTCTGAAATTGTTTGTTCTCTGGACAATTTGTACAATCTGCTTAGTTTACAATAGTTTGTTTGCTTGAATGATTTGATTCTCTGAATGGTTTGTTTGTTTGAACAGTTTGTTCGGTTTGACTTGGTTTGCTTAGTTTGAGCGGTTTGGTGGAACTATAAAGTGAACACATATAGCTAGTTCAGTATACAGTTCTATCACATTAACAATAGGAACACATGTGAGTGTATTAAATACCTGTTTTGGCCTCTCGCTTCCATAAAACAGGACTCTAAACTGGATACTGTGTTCCTCTCCTCTCATCTCTGGTGCAATGTGCTCTGACACAGCTCTGCTGGAGAATTTTCCAGAGTGAATGGGTGTAAAACTGGCTGTAATTGGTCAAGACTCCTGCTTAATGTGAGATTGGCTGTAATTGGCCAAGACTCCTTATGGGTAATAAAAATTAACTGCTTGTCTCCTGGTTTCAATACTGCTGTGTTTAAAGCTTACCTTTACTGTCACAGAACAAAATCTGAAAGGCGTATTCTCTCTTTTGCCTCTGTGGACACAATACACAACTGTTATATAACATTGTAAAACACAAACCACAGCAAACAGCTCTGCTTTTGTCTCTCACATATTAGCATATGAAATTACATCAAGGTTACCAGCAGGTCTTGCTGTATATACGTAAGTCATATTGACAACCTAGGACAGGTCTTAGCTGGCCAGCTACAAGGCTGGTGTCTGTCGTGATTATCGACCACGTCAGGGGAAGAAACGATTTTCCCCGCGTCAAGGCTGGGGCCCGAAGCCACCAGGCCAAGGAGGCCCTGGTCTGATGATCCAAGTGGACCAACTGGTCCAGAGACAGTGGGGATCTGTCCCACCGAGACAGAATCGCTCGCTGAAGTAGCCGAGTGTGGCTCTGAGCGTAAGGCACCGCCTCGAAGGCCGACACCATGAGCCCCAGCACCCACATACAGAACCGTAATGATGACTGCCGGTGAGACAGTAAGGTTCGCACTGCTGATTGCAGGGGCCGCAGCTTGGCCGGGGGTAAGAACACCTTTGCCTGCTCCGTGTCTAGAATCAGACCCAGATGTTTCAGGCAACAAGAAGGGGTCAATGTCGACTTCTGCAGATTGATCAGCCAACCGAAGTCCTTTAACGAGGCCATGGTGATAGCTACGCTCTCCTCCAGGGCTGAGGCAGATTCTGCTCTCAGGAGCAAGTCGTCGAGGTAAGCTACCACCTCAATGCCCCTCTGCCTCAGTAGCACCAGCACTGGGGCCACCAACTTGGTGAAGACCCGAGGAGCCGAGGTCAGACTGAAGGGCAGTGCCACAAATTGGTAATGGAGATCTACCACCGCAAAGCGTAGGGAGCACTGGTGCCGGAGACAAACGGGAACATGGAGATACGCGTCCCTGATGTCCAGGTACGCCAGGAAGTCTCCCTGATGTAGGGCGGCCACGACCAGAGCGGACCGATTCCATCCGGAATTTTCGTGCTTTCATATAAAAGTTTGGCGCCTTCAGGTCCAAAACCGGCCTTACCCCCCCCTTTTTTGGGGACCACAAATAGGTTCGAGTAGAAACCGTGAAACCTCTCTGACTGAGGCACCGGCATGATCACCCCCTGGTCTGATAGTGCCTGAACCGCCCCAAAAAGAGCCTCCTGACGTTGATGCGGGAGTCTTAAGTTTGATGGGAAGAACCTATCTGGGGGTAGAGTGCTGAACTCTATCCTGTACCTGGAGGACACCACTTCCTGCAACCACCGGTCGGAAATGTGGGCAGTCCACCTGTCTGCGAACCCCAGAAGACGTCCCCCCACCCGATCTTCGGGTGGGGGCAACCCATCATGCAGAGGAGGGCTTATCCTCTGCTTTTTCGTTTTTGCGCTGCCAGGGTCTTTTTCCGGCCCCTGTAGTAGCCTTGCCGGCTCGCGGGCCCTTGCCCGCTGCGCCAGGGGCACGAAAAAACCTCTTTTGACCCGAAGAGACAGGCCCCTGCTTGCGGCGAAATGTAGGAAGGAAGGAATGTACTCTTCCCGCCAGTGAAATCCTTAATGATTTCATCCAACTGAGGCCCAAAGAGATGGCCACCCTGAAAAGGGAGGTCCGCTAGACCTTTTTTGGATGCGTAGTCACCCGACCACGAACGCAACCAGAGGACCCGCCTGATAATGACTGCAAAAACAGACATTTTGGACAACATAGGGAGCAGGTCTAGAGCTGCATCACACAGGTATTTGATACCGTGAAACACGTGTTCTGCTTTCTGCGACGCCTCAAGCGCTCTGCTGCAGTCCAGATCATCCGCCGTACATTCAGACAGATATTGCGCAACCATGGCAGACACCAGGGCCACTCTCAAGGCCTATCCTGCCAAAATGAAAAGTGCCTTAGACACTGCCTCCGTCCTCCAATCGGCAGGATCCTTAAATGACAGCGACCCCTCCAGGGGAATAGTCGTCGCCTTGCTCAGGCGCGCCACCGCGGGGTCCACCGAGGGGGACGCCCACTTCTTTACGAAATTATCCTCAAAAGGAAACGTTTTGGCAAGGCGAAGGAATGCTGCGGACGCTGCCATTCCTGATAGATCAGATGATCAAAAAATGTATCATAAGGGTAAGCTCTGGGGGACCTAGGAGGCCTGGCAGTCCCGCAGACATAAGTAGACGTCTGCGACTCGCCATCTTGGTCCAGTCGCAAAGACGCACGGATGCCAGATATTATTGCAGACACCAGTGCCTTTTCACGCGCTGCCTTAGCCCCTTGATCTTCCTCATCCTCCGAGGGGTCAAGGTCCCCGTGACCCCCGAAGCCACTTCCGGTTCGGAATCCTCCCCTGAGGAACAAGGGACAGGAGGGCGCTTCTTAGGGGCCCCCGGGGCCTTGCTCGGCCCCACCCTGGGAAGAAATTCCCCAAACACCACCCTCAGCTGTTCTAGGGACACCAGGGACCCCAACTCAGGTTGCACTGTCACTGGTTCCTCTTCAGAGGGCCCTGCAGGGTCATCTGCCATCACTCCACTCAGACTGAACACACACAGTGAGGACAACAACTAGCGGCACCCCCACACTGTAACCACACCACCACCCCTCAGAACGCTAGGGAGACCCAGGAGGAGGAAAAGGTAAGGTAAGAGGAAAGGACGAAGGGACCCAGGAGAGCCCCAGTGCCCAGCCTCTACCAGTGGCTAACACAGACAGAGATGCCAAAAATCGCCCAGCGGCCCCCCAGCACCCCAAGAGGAGCAGAGGGGGGCTCACTCACCACTCCTGATGGGCGCAGCGGGTAGCCACCCGGTCGCAAACTTTTCTCCCTAGCTGGGGAGGGATGCTGATGGCCACAAGCCCCTGGACAGGATCAAATCCGGACACTGGGCACAAGTGGGGATCACCCACTGGCCACCCGCACGGAATGGGCACAATGTGGCGGGACCCACTATAGCCTGGGACTAGCTCGCACCTGTTGGCCATGCTGGGGAAAGTACAGGATTTTCCAGGAACCCTCTATGCCCCAGCCGGCTTCTTGATAGTAGTCTTCATTAGCTTGATGAAAAATGAAAAAGCGGTAGCAAAAATCTAAACCGCAGGTCCCATAATGGAGCCAGGTCAACTCCTTGCACTAGGCATGTTAAAACTGATGTACTGATGTACTGAGCAGAGTAGGGGGATTATATGGGAAAGAGAGGACAGCCCCCTGGAAGGGGCCAGCTTGCTTTCTTTCTTTGCCTAGTTAACTTCTAATAGGATCTGCATATAACCCACATGTCAATGGAGAGCTGCGTCTGTCAGTGAACGTAGGAGAAAAGCTTTTTCATTTTCTTTCCACATTTTCCAAAAACTTATGGAAAAAAATTACATGCTCAAAAGACTCATTATGCCTCATAGAATATACATTGGGGTGTTTACTTTCCAAAAGAGGGCAATTTTGTGGGCATTTCTATTGCTGCTCTGGGGCCTTCAAAAGTGTAATAGGTAGTCAAGAAATTGGATGCGTAATTTTTGTCCCTAGAACACCTCACTTTGCTCTCTGCATGTTGGGCCTCTCTATGTGGCCAGGCTGTGAAAAAGTCTCACACGGGTGGTGGAAAAAAATTACAACTTCAAAAAACTCACCATGCCTCTTACTGAATACCTTGCACTGTTTACTTTCTAAAAAGGGGTAATTTGGGGGGTATTTGTACTGTCCTGGCTTGTTAGTGTCTCAAGAAATGAGGCAGGTCATCAGTACATCAGGTGTGATCAGTTTTCAATGATCGGCACCATAGCTTGTAGACTCTATAACCTTCACAAAGACCAAATAATATACACTAATTTAGGTTGTTTTTTTACCAAAGATATGTAGCAGTATAACTTTTGGCCAAAAGTTATGAAGAAAAATTACTAATTTGCAAAATTTTATAACAGAGTAGATTTCTTTTTACAAAATGTTTGGTCTTTTTTTATTTATAGCACAAAAAATAAAAAAACCCAGTGGTCATTAACCACTTGCCGACCAGCCACCGCAGTTCAACTGTGGCAGGTTAAAAAGGCTGCGCAAAATCATGCCATTGTACGTTGGGCCGCTTTAAGAGCTATAGGGGGCGCACGAGCCCGTGGCATGACACTGGAGCCGAGGTGAGTGGCCGGCACCCACAATGTCCGCTGGCTACCTGTGATCGCTCCTCAGGAAGACAAAACCGCAGAGATGATCAAATACCCCCAAAACAAAGCTCTATTTGTGTGAAAAAAGGACAATATTTCATATCGGTACAGTGTTGCATGACTGAGTAATTGTCATTCAAAGTGTGAGAGAACTGAGAACTAAAAATTGGCCTTGTCAGGAAGGGGGTATAAGTGCCCAGTAGGCAAGTGGTTAATCTCTGATACCACTGATTATACATGGCACTATGGTCTTTCTTTTGATATCCTGTATAAAGGGTAGGAAGGCAGTGGGGGATGGAGGGGCATAAAAGGCATTATTGAGGGTAACCCAAAAGTAATTAGGGCATCATTTATTTTGAAAAACCTTTGCATTGTGCAAATCGGTGTAAGAAGGGGCTTGTCTTGAATCTGGTGAATTTCTTCACTTATCCTTATTTCCAGGTATACTGTATATTCAAAAACAGTTTTTTACCTAAGCATGGATTTTAATACTAAAATGTCCCTTTTGTTACCACAAATAAATATATATACAGTATATTTGTAGGAGCCTCTGTAGAGGCCAGCGGTTTGTAGGTCCCAAAGTCTTTTCCTGTTATCGTCAACAACCAGGCACACATGCACGTTCTCTTTTTAGGCTCAAGAAGCAGTCAAGGATGGTGGTTATGGTGTTTTTAAAGTGGATGTAAACCCACCACTCACCCAGTATAAACTAATGGCACAGTATTAATGTATATGTACATGCAAGACTCCTGCCTTGCAAATACCTTGCAAATGTCAACAATTTCAGCAGTAGCAGCATTGAAAAACACTGGAATCAGTGGGTGTCTCTCTTTACGGAATCTTCATGCGTGGAGTTGTCATGTCACAAGACTCTCCACCCAGCTCTATACTGAGAGCTGGAGGAGATGGGAGGGGGGAGTGTGAAGCTTTGTATGCTCCATGCAGGAGATAAGAAAATGATCTATCACTCACACAGCACGGGATGAAATGACTCCTTTTTCTCCCTTGGTGGGTCTTTCTCTTACTGAAAAAAGATAAGAGCATTGCTCAGAGCTGGATTAACTCTTCATGGCGAAACTGGGCACAGATGACATGATATCCTCTCCTGTACAATGTATAGGTGTCAGTATAAAATGTATTTTTTGGGTTTACATCAACTTTAATGAAGGCTTAGACGTGGATGGGGATTGGTAAAGTAGGATACTCCGATAGCTCGCTATGATGAACTTTGAGGGCACTGAAGCTTGCTTCTTAAAAGTTAGAAGTCTCTGAACTGTCTCTGTGTATCAGAGAGCAGACAAGTACCGCAAAGCAGTATCAAGGGTGGTTAGAACCTTCCTCAGTGAACAATCTAAGCAACAGCCCCTTTCTGTGGAATGGATCAGCTATGCTCTTCAGGACACACTTCTTAGCAAACACAGGGCTAACTTTCTAGAACATAAGAGGTGTGGTAGAACTCAGTCTCTAGGATCTCTCCCAGCCTGTACTCACAGTATGCCTTAGGATAGATGGCTGCTTCCCATCGGTATCTTGCAGGCAGCTTCTCTCTCAGTGGTCCCAGACTAGATCTTCAGATGACAGCCCCCTCAGCCAGCCTTCAGCAGCAAACAGAGATTCCAGGCCCTCCAGCATACCAACTGGGGACTCCACTCGACAAGTGCATGGCAAGATGCCCAAGAAAGGCAAACGAGTCCCCCTAGGCCAGTGGTTCTCAACTCCTGTCCTCGGGACCCACTAACAGGCCAGGTTTGCAAGATAACTGAAATACATCACAGGTGATATCATTTTGCTGCTCAGCGATTGCAGTGTTTTAGTCTGCATCTCTCCAAGGTAATACTTAAAATCTGGCCTGTTTGTGGGTCCCAAGGACAGGAGTTGATAACCACTGCCCTAGGCGATGATCTCCTCCATCTGGATGAAGACCTTGCTACTCCAAACAATCAGACCCCTGGAACACAAAGCAGACCAAATTAATCAAACCCAGCTCCACTGATTAAAGTTAGCTAGACTACGTTTACCTACATTAGCACTTAACTGTAACCCCAAACAGAATTCCAGCCTCACTGGGTAAAGCAAGCCAAACTAAATTTAGCTAACGAGCAATTTAATCCTATTGACGACAATGGACACAAACAAAATGTACCTATACTACCACCCGACTAATAGGGTGTTACACTTATAAAATATATAAAAATGTTCAGAGTATGTAAATAATATATTGCAGTAAATCTATTCTTCCCATCTGCAGGCAACAGTATGCTTCCACATGCAAACATTTTGATTGGTGAGTAAGGGTCTGATGGTTACTTTGGGTATTCTATACCAAGCCATGACAAGATGGCATGGTTCCATAAGCATATATTTCAGTTTCATGTTTACATTTCCAAATTATCTGATCAACAAGCAGATGGCTACAGTGAACTTTCACAGCAGTTTTGCCCTTCGTCTAAAGTGTACAAGAGAAGTTACAGGGTTTTATATTTTGTAGTGAGGATTCCATTTAGTACTTCCTCAATATTTACACCTTCCTCAATATTTACTCCAAACAGAGAACACTTGCAGGCTATCCTGTTCCCCAACTACTCCTCTGAAATAGATTTTACAGCTACTAAGGAAAGTATGTGCATTCGGATCTGCAGTCAAAGCATGACGGTAAACTGAATGCTTCATACATTGCTGGAGACGTCCACAACCTCTACTTAGGTTTTACAATTTTTAGATCAGATTGAGAAATATGGTTAGTACAGTATATAATGTTTTTGTCTCATAGTTTTCTCATATCTTAGCAAGTGTAGCAGTGTCAACATGCTCCAGTTAACCTGACAAGAACTCTGACTAATCTGTGTTTAGCAGAGGGTCTGAGAATTAAGAATGCACACAGTAGCACATTACTTGTTCATTGTAGCAAGGTTAGTTTACATTATTATTATAGCAGGGGACATTTTACATTTGGACTTAAAAAAGTGTGTTGCAGTCATAGATGAGTTAAAGAAAATGCATGACCCTTACATCAAATATCAGCAAGCCTTTTATAGGACTTTTGCACAGAGGTAATATGTATTATTTCAGCATGATGTGTCAAGGAAGACAGGAGTAATGGGACATTTCTATGTACGTAACTGCTAATACATGCCACTTGCCTTATTTTCCCCCCACTACTCGAGAACGACTTACTTAACTTTTAATAAATTACAGAAATCATCATCTTAAGCCCCATACACACGGTCTGAATATCAGCCTGTCTGACAGAAACCGGCAAAACATCCAGCTTCTGTCGAGGGGCAGGAAAAATATTTGCCAATTGGTATTTGATCAGTGGTCTCAGTCAATGGCTGAGAGAGCTGAGTGGTGTGTTCTGGCGGGCGGAGGGGGGCAGTACCCCTGTTAGAACACAATAGCTCAGCATGGAGATCGGAGTACGAACATCGGACAGTGCAACAAGCTCCTCAGTTTCTTTTTCATTCAGCCCACTGGGATAAAAACAAAAAAAAACAAATAGTGTGAACCTAGCTTAAAGCTGAACTCCATCTTTTGCAATGCTTTACATAGTTTGTTTGGGCAAGTTTGGCCCAAACGTCCCTCACTATCATGTGAGGCTGCCAGATGTGCGGTATAAACTGTATGTAGCTACAGCTGCATTCAGCATACTGCATCGTGTTCCGGGTTCGAGCCAAGACTTCTAGTCTCATATCCTGAACACAGTAGAGTCTATCACAGCCGCACTCAGCCATTCAGAGTATGCAATGTATTCTATCAATGCATACAAAGCTTCCTCTGATTGGCTGAGTTGGAGAGGTGGGCTGATGATGTCACAACCTATAATTCAGCCAATCAGAGAAAGCTTTGTAATCATTAATAGAATACATTGCATACTCTGAATGGCTGAGCGCCGCTGTAATAGATTGTACTGTGTACAGGATATGAGACCGGAAGCCTTGGCTCAAACCCGGAACGCTGTATGGTATGCTGTATGTAACTGCAGTTACATGCAGTTTATATCGCACAGCCAGCGCCCTCACATGTTAGTGAGGGACATTGTTCGTTAGCTGGCCCAAACAAACCACGTAAGGCATGTGAAAGGATGGAGTTGAGCTTTAAGACTCTTGTGAATAGGGACAAAAACGTCATAATTAATTACATCACCATTGCCTGTGAGATAAAAAGATAGCCCTGGAATACTCAGAATGCCAACAATTTTACATATACTGTACAAAGTTGTAACGACACATCTTTTATCCCTTCATGGAATGTGTTGTTTTGTTTGTATACTATTCATATAACAGTTATAAAATTAAAATATTTTCAATTTTATCTTTTTCAGTTGGAGTTTTAAATGTTGTTCTTATAAGTCATAGAGGTAAATTGCTGTACTCAATATTTTATATATAAACAGTATTTCATACAAAGCAATCATAATATATACTGTATTACACATTTGGCTCTCCCAAGAGGACCTAATAGATTAAATAAATTATGTAACTACTTCAAGTAACACTGAAATGATAAAGTAAAGTACAAAACAGGGAAAAGTTATTGACCAATATTTAAAATGTTTTAATTACTTGTACTCCCTTTCACAGTCCATTCACCAGAAAAGCATAATTTTTGTACAATTAGAATTTACATTTTTTGGACTATTTTACCAATGATGTATAAAGAACCTATATACAGTATCTCACAAAAGTGAGTACACTCCTCACATTTTTGTAAATATCTTATTATATCTTTTCATTTGACAACACTGAAGAAATTTAACTTTGCTACAATGTAGTGAGTGTACAACTTGTATAACAGTGTAAATTTGCTGTCCCCTCAAAATAACTCAACACACAGCCATTAATGTCTAAACCGCTGGCAACAAAAGTGAGCACACCCCTAAGTGAAAATGTCCAAATTGGGCCCAAAGTGTCAATATTTTGTGTGGCCACTATTATTTTCCAGCACTGCCTTAACCCTCTTGGGCATGGAATTCACGAGAGCTTCACAGGTTGCCACTGGAGTCCTCTTCCACTCCTCCATGACAACATCACGGAGCTGGTGGATGTTAGAGACCTTGCGCTCCTCCACCTTCAATTTGAGGATGCCCCACAGATGCTCAATAGGATTAAGGTATGGAGACATGCTTGGCCAGTCCATCACCTTTACCCTCAGTTCTTTAGCAAAGCAGTGGTCGTCTTGGAGGTGTGTTTGGGGTCGTTATCATGTTGGAATACTGCCCTGTGGCCCAGTCTCTGAAGGGAATGGATCATTGTCTGCTTCAGTATGTCACAGTACATGTTGGCATTTATGGTTCCCTCAATGAACTGTAGCTCCCCAGTGCTGACAGCACTCATGCAGCCCCAGACCATGACACTCCCACCACCATGCTTGACTGTAGGCATGACACACTTGTCTTTGTTCTCCTCACCTGGTTGCCCACCACACACGCATGAAACCATCTAAACCAAATAAGTTCATCTTGGATTAATCAGACCACAAGACATGGTTCCAGTAATCCATGTCCTTAGTCTGCTTCAGCAAACTGTTTGCGGGCTTTCTTGTGCATCATCTTTAGAAGAGGCTTCCTTGTGGGACGACAGCCATGTAGACCAAATGGATACAGTGTGCGTCTTATGCTCTGAGTACTGACAGGCTGACACTCCCGCCCCTTCAACCCCTGCTGAAATGCTGATATACATATATTTACCAAAGACAACCTCTGGATATGACTCTGAGCACGTGCACCCAACTTCTTTGGTCGACCATGGCGAGGCCTGTTCTGGGTGGAACCTGTCCTATTAAACCACTGTATGATCTTGGCCACTGTGCTCCAGCTCAGTTTCAGGCTCTTGGCAATCTTTTCATAGCCTAGGCCATCTTTATGTAGAGCAACAATTCTTTTTTTCAGATCCTCAGAGAGTTCTTTGCCATGAGGTGCCATGTTGAACTTCCAGTGATCAGTATGAGAGAGTGAGAGTGATAACACCAAATTTAACACACCTGCTCCCAATTCACACCTGACACCTTGTAACACTAACGAGTCACATGACACTGGGGAGGGAATATGGCTAATTGGGCCCAATCTGGACATTTTCACTTAGGGGTGTACTCACTTTTGTTGCCAGTGGTTTAGACATTAATGTTTGTGTATTGAGTTATTTTGAGGGGACACCAAATTTACACTGTTATACAAGCTGTACACTCACGACTCTATATTGTAGCAAAGTGTAATTTCTTCAGTGTTGTCACATGAAAAGATATAATAAAATATTTACAAAAATGTGAGGGGTGTACTCACTTTTGTGAGATACTGTAAATGCTGTAATAATAGTTGTACCAACATTTTGAAATATAAAACATCTGCACAGGGGCAACAGCTTCTACATACAGGGGTAAGGTGCACATGTAGTTGAATAGAACCACATATGGTGTAATTTAACCCATGCCAGCTAGGGTGAGCCATATGGCATGAATAGTGATGAAAGGGTGCTGTGTTGGTGCCACTACCAGTATAAGCCTGGATAGGAGGGCGGCAGGGGCAACAGCATGTAGAGGAATCTATCCCTCCATGCAGCCACTGAATGCCAGATTTTCCTCATCTCTTCAACCTGCAGACATTCAGCAGCTGCAGGAGAGAAATGGAGAGCATTGGTCACCTCCCTATCGCTATCCTGTTGCCCCAAGTCCATCTGTGCTTCCCTGGCCCCCCTCTGTCAGGATGGGGAACAGGGAAGGAGCCAGTAAATGTGTAATTTACCAGCCCCTTCCTTGTCTTAATGAATAGAGTCAGTAATCAGTACCGATCACTGACTCTTTTTTTTTTTTTTTCAACAATTCATAGCTGGGGCATAGTAAACTGAAGAAGCTCTGTAGAGAGCCATTCTTGTTCATTCATTCTGTGCAGCTGAGGCTTCAGGGAAAGAGACTAATGAATCTGTCCTCAATCCCTTTCTGTCTGAAAAGTGAGACATCAGGGGTCTGTTTAGACCCCTGATATATCACCAAAGCCCCCGAATGGGGGTCCTAAATAATATGTAAAAGATAATAAAAATAACATTCTAAAAAAAAAATGTAAAAATGTAAAAAATAAAAAATTACTGACACCAGTGGCGGACCTGCCAGGGTTGCAAAGGTCGCACTTGAGACTGGGCTCTGGCAGTCTGCCACTGTGGGGGGACCCCAAGGCGGCAGGAAGGTGGCCTGCTGCAGGACCATAAGGGTCCCCCAATGGGAGTAAAGGGCCCAGGGATCAGTGGGAAGTGCCTCGGTAAGGGACCCTTCATGGTTTCTTGCACCGGAGCCCTGAAGATTCTAATTATGCCTCTGGCCCTTCATCTCATTCCACTCCTTCCCAGTTTTCTAAGACAAATCTATGTATTTTCCTGCAGTGTAGGCATACAGGTCTCTCCAAGCATAAAAAAAAATCAACACACTTTGTCTTTTTCCAAAATGACGAGTGTTCATAAAATTGCAATATAGCAACCAAGTAGGAAATGCAAACAAAAAAATTTAATTTTTCCATTGTTATAGATTTTTTTGGTTGAGACACTAAATATGCAATTGCAAAGAACAGTTAAAGCAGAAAGAGACTGGGCACCAGATTCTGACAAAGCATCTGTTCTAACAAAGTTTATTATTACATTCTATTTTATACATAAGATAAGAAAAGGGGTTGTGTAAGATGTTATTAAAAAAAAAAAAACATTGAGAAGGGAGGGGGAGAGCAAGAACATTCTAGGAAAATCCAGTCTGTGTATGTAAACTGATCGAACAAAAATACATTCTCTTGTGCTTAAATTAACAAAACAGTGAAAGTCCATGTCCTTTCCTGCCTTTTGTTTATTTAACACCATTGTTCTCAACATTACATTTGGCCAACTGCTGGTAGCTCCTGCTACATTGGCACAGAGAGATAGTTGGGTTGATTTACTAAAGCAAATATACTGTGCACCCGCAAATGCACTTCAATTGCACTGCAATTTTATTCACTTTACCTGTCAGTGGTTATAATGTTATAGCTGATCAGCTGATTGGTGTATAAAACAGTAGCAAATAGAATATACAGTTGGCAAACAAATATATAAATAGTATAAATTATGGTATACAATTGGACTTGGTAGTAAGCCAGTGATCCAGAGAATGACCCCTAAACTTTATACTAGTGATGGTCCTACCTAATGGACAGTAAGTGTCTCTCAGTTTGTATTAAACTCTTTCCATACTGGTCATCACGTTGAGGCCCAGATCCGGCATTGGAGTGCTCAAGAAAAGTTCTTCCAAACCCAGGTATAGGCACCTACACTGTGTCCCAAGCAATCAATACTGTTCCTCTTTAATGGGGTGCAGTAGAGTTTGGCTAGCGGCCTCTCACCAACTCCTGGGGTGACAGCTGGTCTCCCTCTGTTCTCCTTCGGTGGCTCAGCAAAGTCAGTGGTAGCAACCATCTCCCCAATGATCAGGCGTAAGAAATGGTCAGCAACAGTGGTGTTCCTTCACCGATGAGGAGGCAGGAGAGACAGCAGCATTCTCATGTACCAAGAGATGTCTGCTACTTTGCCTCTCTGCATCCCTGATGCGATGACAAAACATTCTGCTAACAGCTTGCAGCACAATCCGTCTCCCACAATGTCCTCACCACATCTGCCTAGAGCCAGGGAACAGACCTTCTTTTTCCTCTCTACAGAGCTCTATTAACATTGGGATATGCAAATCCAGAGCTAATCTGTAATACAGGCTCAGTTTGTCTGGGGACTACATCTCCCACAGGTCATAGTTGCTTCCAACAGGTTCTGTCCTTCCCATAATCCACAGCAGCTCAGTTTCCTGTTTCTCTCTGTGATCTCAGGTGGTGGACGAAGCTTTTCCCCCAGCTCTCTATGGCTCCATATAGTCCTTCAGATGGCCAGTGGGGTTATTCTCTGCCCACTGCTGCTCCAGTCCTTAACAGCTTAGGAGGAGAGAAAGTGCAGGACAGCAGCCTTAATAGCAGTCTCTGATGTTAAATATAGCAGTGCTGTGTACCATGGCTTCATATGAATACGTTTTAATGAAAAAACGTTCTTGCTAAGTTGCATGGAACAACGTTGCATTACAGCTATGGGAATACGATTTGCAAATTAATTAATTAATGACCCTCTTTTGTAGGTGATTCTACAGTTTTGCATCCAATCCTCACTGTATCACCTGACTACAGAGTGTATGTGAGAGGAGAAGCTGTTACTCTGATGTGTAATGCCTTGGGAGACTATACGAGAAAATACTTCATGTTTTATAAGGACTCAAAGTATATCCTTAGTGATAACACATATATGTATAGAATCCACAGTATGGATTATTCCGATGTTGGAAGTTATGCCTGTGGATTTTGGGAAGTCAGTTATCAATCTACCATAAGCAAGGAAATCGCTATATTTTTAACTGGTAAGGTTTACTATATTTATATCTATTCATTTGTACAAAACATAACCCCCTCTGCAATTTAGTCCAGGCACTAGGAATGTATTCTCTGTGAAGACCAGTGATAAAACCTACAAATAAATAGGCAGTTTTCTATAGTCTACTGCATGTAGTCTCTGGTTTCCATTTGCAACATGAGATTCCTGACATCTGCAAGTATGCCATTCTCAGCTGTACTTTTCTATTACAGAAATACACAATTCATAAAGAAGCATTAATAGTTTACAGAATCATTTCTGAATGTTTTAATGTGCATTATTAAAATATATCTAATACTTACTACATGAAAAAACAAAGAACAGAACATACAAAAGTTACACCTTTTATTAATAGAAATTATAAATTAATTAAAGCAACAAATAGCAAGACAACATATTTTGCATATTTTTTTGGAATTTCCTTGGTGCTATCTATGAGCAAATACATACTTTTCCCATGTTTAGTGAATGTTTAGTGAGTTTGAGAAATAGTTAATGTAGGAAAATATGCTGACATTTTAGAAGGCCAATCCATCACCAAATTGACTCCTATATCTCTTGTATTTTCCATAGGTTGTAACCTGTAGAATCAGATTATTGGGCCTTCACATATGCTGCTTCTGGCAGTATGAGGGACCTTTATTATTAATGTATAGCTATGCAATAGAGAAAGCAACAGGAGAAGTGGTAATCAGGACAGACACAGGGGCAGGAGAGGCACTCATTGCTCTGCACAAGCCGTCAGTCGCCTGTGCTCTGCAGGAGCAGGCTGTCATATTGAGAAATAGCACTGGGAAAGCAACTCCCTCATGCAATCAGAGGTGTGTCTCCATCAGTGTGACAGTGGGCTCGTTCTGTGTGTTCAGAACTGACGCAGTGCTTTGGGCTGAAAGTTTGACGGTCTGGTTTTGGCCTTATTTCACATATTAGTTGTATATGTAAATTGTAGGTAGCCCTAGAGCTGGTGAATAGTAGTTGTCATTTCTGCATTCTATGCCCACATAGTTACTGTACATGTAGATATGAAGGACAATTCATCTCAGCAGTGTGGGTGAGTCAGGGCCTATGGTAGTGTTTGAGACAATACTAGACTATCAATAAACAAAAATGCCACTTTTAAGTAGGGTGAACCCATAAATTATAAGGGTATTGGTAATTATCAGCATTTTCTCTAAATATAAAAGTCACAAATTGTCAGGCTGATTCATAATATGTTTTTAGGATTTTTTGTAGAGGGTACAGTATTTCTTACAATACACTTTCAACGCAGTTTTTATTTGTTTATTGAAGCTCATTGATGGATATAGGCTGACCATACACATATGCAATACATCACTGCTTAGGACACTTATCACAATAGGCTCTTCATTATTGTTTGGATCTATACTCACATTAACTTAATTCCTTCCCACCCAGCCTTGGTGTCCCTTTAAGGTGTCATTAAACCCAAACTATGGAAAACTCTCATTACATGCTACATGACAGAGCATTTGTTTTGTGTAGTAATAAATACATCTGTTATATCCTGCCTTCAGCTGTCCCTCCCATATTCTCTGTGTCCCCACTGCAGGTTGAGATTGTGTAGACCAGCTGGTATCCTCTACGGAGCATGCTCAATTTCAATTCACTTCTAAGCCCTGCATTTCCTATTTTTTTTCTTATCTGTGCAGCCCTCGTGAGTCACACATGGAGGCGTATACACAGTGGTATATGAC
This sequence comes from Glandirana rugosa, assembly GCA_018402905.1. Taxonomy (NCBI): domain Eukaryota; kingdom Metazoa; phylum Chordata; class Amphibia; order Anura; family Ranidae; genus Glandirana; species Glandirana rugosa. The sequence goes on from BLSH010040768.1 coordinate 731,759, forward strand.
ACTCCCCTCCCTCCCTTCTCTATGTCCTCCTATTGCTAAACACTATAGAGGTGGGATATAGTATGCTTATTTATTACTCACAAAACTCTTAGGTTAATTATAAATCATTATTCAATATATCGAATGTAATTGTTAATGCCTGTAAAGTAAAAAAAAGAACCTTGAATGCAGATGTCATGTGAAGCTAGTAATCCTCTTTGACTCCGTCTCCACCATATTAATGCACAAAAAATACACATCTGATGTCTAATAAAGATTAATAGGGAGCTGTAACAGTATTTGATATTTATAATCTAATTTGAATTGCTCTTCTGAAACGTTTTTTGTTTTAGTAATGTGAATGGCACGGCATCAATCAGGGCTCACTAGACACAGACTCACAATGTAGAGAGCATACATCAGCAGAGTAATAGAAGCCTTTCCCAAAGATCTTTCCCTGCAGATGTCAAAGATCAGGGAAAGATCACACCAGCGCTGCAGGTATAAGGTACTTAGAGGAAAACAAAAATACAGTGGCATGATACATATGATTTATGTGAATGAATTATGGCAACTAACACTTCTCTGTTTAGTATCACTTTAACCACCTCCCGCCCGCTGTATAGTAAAATGACGGTGGATCGGGGAGGCTCTCTATCTGGACATCATATGACGTCGTCCAGTCTCGCCACAACCGCACACCCACGGGGACGCAAAGCACAGCAATCGCAGGTGCTCTGTGTCCCTGGGACACGCCGCGTCCCCCAATCTCAGTAAAGAGCCGCGGCTGCAGCTGCGGCTCCATTCACAAATGATCACATGTAAACAAGGAGATGCTGTTTATCGGCTCTCCTTGCCTCACACTGACAGAGTGTGAGGAGAGGAGAGCCGGTCAGGGGCATCTCTTCACAGGGGAGACATGTACACCCTGTTCCAAATTATTATGCAAATTCTATTTCAGTGTCACAAAGATTAAATATTTTGTTTTTCAGTTTAGCTCATGGATGGCATTGTGTCTCAGGGCTTTTTTGATCACTGAAAACAGTCTCGGACACCTGTGATAATTAGATTGCCAGATGAAACCAATTAAAGGAAAAACTACTAAAGGAGGGTGTTCCACATTATTAAGCAGAGCACCATTTTCAAGCAATATGGGAAGAAAAAGGATCTCTCTGCTGCCAAAAAGAGTGAAATAGTTGAATGCCTTGGACGAGGTATGAAAACATTAGATATTTCACGAAAACGTACGCGTGATCATCTCACTATTAAGAGATTTGTGGCTGATTCAGAGCACAGATGGGTTCGTGCAGATAAAGGCACATTGAGGAAGATTTCTGCCAGATCCATGCATTGGATCAAGAGAGCAGCTGCTAAAACACCATTACATAGCAGCAAACAGATATTTGAAGCTGCTGGTACCTCTGGAGTCCCACAGACATCAAGGTGTAGCGTCCTCCAGAGCCTTGCAACTGTGCATAAACCTTCCATTCGGCCACAACTAACCAATGCTCACAAGCAGAAACGGCTGCATTGGGCAGAAAAATACATGAAGACTAATTTGCAAACAGTCCTGTTCACTGATGAGTGCCGTGCAAGCCTGGATGGTCCAGATGGGTGAAGTAGTGGATGGACGGCCACCCTGATCCAACAAGGCTGCGACATCAGCAAGGCGGTGGTGGAGTCATGTCATGGGAAGAGAGCTGGTCAGCCCCTTTAGGGTCCCCGAAGGTGTAAAGATGACCTCTGCAAAGTATGTGGAGTTCCTGACTGACCACTTCCTTCCCTGGTACAGAAGGAAGAACTATGCTTTTCCGTAATAAAATCATCTTCGTGCATGACAATGCACCATCTCATGCTGCAAAGAATACCTATGCATCAATGGCTGCTATGGGGATAAAAGGAGAGAAAGTCATGGTGTGGCCTCCATCCTCCCCTGACCTCAATCCTTTGGAGCATCCTCAAGCAAAAGATCTATGAGGGTGGGAGGCAGTTTACATCCAAACAGCAGCTCTGGGAGGCTATTCTGACATCTTGCAAACACATTCAAGCAGAAACTGTCCAAAAACTCACAAGTTCAATGGATGCAAGACTTGTGAAGCTGCTATCAAATAAGGGGCCCTATGTTACAACGTGACCTGTTAAAATGTTTAAAAAGTTAAAATTTTGTTCAAAGTTTGATTGAAATAGCGTTTGATTTCAGTAAATATGCTGCAAACACAACAAATGACAATTTTCAGTTCTTTACAACCTATAAAGTGTTTTGAAAGTGACTGTGCATAATAATTTGGAACAGTGCATTGTAAGTTTTTATTTTGAAAAAAAAATACTGTTATCATTAGGAGGTTTGTTCGAATAAAATTTGAATTGTACTCTTAATAGCTGATAACATGAGAATTATGCTGACTGTTGTTTACATCAATTTTTTAGGTAAATGAGAAAAATATCATTAGCATAATAATTTGGAACAGGGTATATAGGTAGTCAGGGCACTGATCATCAGTGCCCTGATTACAGTGCAGAACCAACAATGCCCATCAGTGACACCAGTCAGTGCCCACCAGTGATGCCAATTTGTGCCCATCAGTGAGGCAAATCTGTGTCTATCAGTGATGCCAATCACTGACCATCAGTGCCTGCCCATTAGTGTCACCCATTAGTGCCCATCATTTATATATAGAAAGAAAACTGTGCTTGGTGTGCACAAAGTGACAATAAATAGTATGAATTTAACAGCAGGACTCAGAACATTGCACACAACAACATAACAAAAAGATATCTAAAAAATGTGTTGCGCTGTCACATAAATATTGCATTAATCTCCACTATTGATAAGTGCAAATATATAAAGTCTAGAATGATATAGAAAAATTATTTAATAGAGTGTCCAAAGAGCCTATATGTGAAGAAAAGAAGTGTCATTCAATCCTTAACAGGTGCAACACCCAGTGCTCCCCAAGGGATCGACATGGAAAATACATCCGCTTACCAGATAATTAGAACTATCAGTGCCCATCAGTTCCACCTATCAGTGCTCATCAGTGCTGCATATAATTGCCACCTATCAGTGCCCATCAGTGCTGCATATTAGTGCCTCCTCAGCAGTGTCACCCAATCAGTGCCCATCAGTGCCCATCAGTACCGCCTCATCGGTGCCCATCAGTGCAGTCTCATTAGCGCACATCAGTGAAGGAAAAAAATTACTTATTTACAAAATTTTCTGACAAAACATTTTTTTTTTCAAAATGTTGTCCCTCATTTTTTTTTTTTAGCAAAAATAAAAAACCTAAGGGTGATTAAATACCACCAAAAGAAAGCTCTGTTTGCGGGAAGAAAATGATAAAAAATGTATTTGGGTACAGTGTTGCATGTCCTTGCAATTGTCATTCAAAGTGTGACAGCACTGAAAGCTGAAAATTGGCTGAATGGGTTGAAAGTGCCCTGTATTGAGGTGGTTAATGGGGTCTGTGCTCCAGGGGGGGCGTAAAGAATTGGTGGACATAGGTTGAACTGGATGGACTAATGTCTTTTCAACCTTACCAACTATATAACTATGACATGTGACGCTGTGATTGGCCGTCGCAGTGGTAACATGATCAGGAGCTAGTCCTGCCAGCAACCAACCTTAAGTGGAGGCCTGTGCTGGGAACATGCACTCTCATCACAGCACTCTCAGCGCAGAAACATTGGCTGCCCAGTGACGCATCCATGTGATGTGTGGGCATTAAAGCCCATCTTCGTACATGTGATACACAGGCAGCAACAGGTTAAATGATAACTGTACTACATGCAAGCAAGAAATATAAACTGTGGCGGCTGGTGCAATTTTTGGATGGGGGGGTGCCAGGCCCCGCCCTTCCTTTTGGCCCCTCCCACTTCTAATAAGCCCCTCCCCTTATAGAATCCACCCACTCCGTCCCCTGTATTCCACATATTGTGTCAGGAGTATACAGCTCAGCATCACAGGACACAGTATACAGCTCAGCATCACAGGGCACAGTATACAGCTCAGCATGGACACAGTATACAGCTCAGCATCACAGACACAGTATACAGCTCAGCATCACAGGGCACAGTATACAGCTCAGCATGGACACAGTATACAGCTCAGCATCACAGGGCACAGTATACAGCTCAGCATGGACACAGTATACAGCTCAGCATCACAGGTACGACTCGACATATGACACGGGACACTACGACTCGACATAT